>JADBJO010001908.1:274640-279640 GCA_016801955.1 Conus betulinus | reverse complement strand
GCGTAGAGGTGGCAGAGAACAACGTCAGTGAAAACAGGTGGGGTACCAAGTCATTTCCTAGTGTACACGTTAATTTGGACTTCCACTGATTTCACTGCGCTAGTGGTGTTACCGGTTTATTTATTTTATTTATTTTTTTTTTTGGTGTGTAGAAATCAGAGAAGCTTTGGGATCATCATGAACTGTAGATAACAAACCTTGGTTTTACCAGGTAGGCCACACACTTTCTTCTGCACGCTTTCTTCTGCACACGCTTTCTTCTGCAGTTTTGTTGGCTTCTTTTTCCATTTTGGTGTATTTCAAGGAGTCGTCATTACGCCTACCAAGGCTCTTAACTGGTTTTATCTGTCACTGTTCGAATGGTTTTGTTGGTTACATCGAACATAAATGTTCCAACTACTTTTTTTTTCTTTCTGCAGGGAAAGGCTTAGCGATTTCTTTGTTTGAAACAACACTGATGAAGCAGCTGACCTGTCTAATTCTTAAAGTATTTTATGCATTCTATCTTCCCTGTAGAACAGACTATTGTGACATCCATGAAGACCTTTAAAGGGGAGCTTTTGGTTTCCATTCCCGAAGTCTGCTGAATCTGTAGCACTCATGGATGCTTTCCAGGGGACCTCCAATGCCAACAACAGCAGTACTGGAGAAATGGCACAGCCCATGGCTATGCCAGTGTCTGGAATGGAACAGGGTAACGTGTATTCCGTTAAAAAGAACCTCACTGTGAAGCCCATAGAATAGAAATACTTTCTCCGTATTTTTCAAATGTTCTATGAGACTCAGCGTGAGGGCCAGCTGGATCATCTTGTGTGAAAATGATTCATACGCATTTGCCAGATCGAGCCACACCAGGTTGAGGTCCCTTTTCTCTGCTGAGCTATTCAGATTACTTTCCAAATTAAAGTGACACTCCCGGGATGCTTCTTTTCTGGACTGACAAATCTATGTACCCATTTTCTGTGATGTATGTAGTCAGCCTGGTCGACCTGACAGAGAAGAAGACTTTCTCTTCGACGTTCAGAGGTAACATTGGTCAGAACTTGCTGATGTCACTCGAGTTTTGATCTTTGGAAATGTACACTCCATCAGCTATCATCCACTGGTGGCTGATCTTCAGGTTCCTCCATGCTGGTTTATTATTTTATGGAGCCACCCAAGGACATTGGGGACATTGGGTCTATGCGAAGATTTAGTTCCGGCTTTCTCATCCACTTTCTTGACCCCATCCAATGTTGGTGGCTTGTTATCGAACTTCTTCTCTAGCACTGGTGGTCTAGATTTCAAACGATGTTTCGCTTTGAGGAGTCGGAATACTTTTAATTGAAATGCTGCTCAGGTATTTGTCTGTCCACTGTAAGTTTCCTGTTTCTGGTTGCTCGAGATGTTTTTTTCAAAATGGATGGCATCTCTGTTGAAGCAAACTTGGGTTTCCTTGCTCTTTCTCTTTGCACTGATTCTACTTTGCTGGTGGCGCTGTTTTGCGCTTTTAGGTTTTCCCAGAGCAATTTTTCTGGCCCTTTCTTCTCAGCGTCCAAGGCAGCTTCGTTTGTTGCTTGGGATTCTCTTTTCCCTTCAAAATCCATCTCTTGCTGCCTCTTCATTATTGAGCAAGTGTCTTCACTCATGGTGGTTTCATTCCATGGACGCCCCCACAGATTCCCTGCCCAGTGCCTTCATCGGTGGACAATTTGTGCTTTAATTGCTCTTTCCTATCAATGCATCCAGGCAACTATGTTTTATCTAATTTCTCCCATTCCTCTTTTCCACTTCTGGGTGACAAGTTTCTCCGCGGAATAACCAGCATGGATGTAATGGCACCGTGGTAGGAATAATGGCATTGGCACAGTGTGCTGCTGTTCATGCATTAGATTCTTATGGATTTTCATGCCGCACTCAGCGGAGAATGTCCGCCTACAGACGCATGGAAATATCACCCTTTCACAATTCATAGCCTGTTGTGGCTTTCTTCTCGTGATTGGGATAGCACCGATTTATTCATGTTATATACACATGTATTATAAAACATTCATTCACGTCTTGCACCACTGCTTACAGCTTTGCTTTGTTCTGACTTGACTTGAAGTCTACATACATACATACATATCTGTGTACGTGCGTGCGCGCGCGCGTGCGTGCGTGTGAGTGCGCGCGCGCATGTGTGTGTGTGCGCGTGCGTGCGTGTGTGTGTGTGTTATGTGTGTGTGTGTGTGCGTGTGCGTGCGTGCGTGTATGTGTGTGTGTGTGTGCGTGCATGTTCTCGAGATCTCTCATGTCAAATATAAAGCCTGTATACAAACATAAATCATCCTAATATAGAGGTATAGCGCGCGTCTGGCTAAAAAAATAAATAAATAAAAAAGATTTATGCGAACTCACTTTCATGGACAGTTTTTATACTCAAAACAAGAACAAAGACGAGAAGATTCAGTAGACGTGAGATTCTTACTTCAACAAGAAACTTATGCTGCCAAAGTTAGTAATCTAAGGCCAGATTCTCACGTATTTCCCTAAACAGTAAATACAGACGCACCGATCTTGAAAAAGCAATCACGCAGATAACAATTAATCCCACCTCAACAATCGTGTTATCGTTATCCATCTCTTTGCTCAGTAATAACAATCCCCACCTCAACAATCGTGTTATCGTTATCCATCTCTTTGCTAAGTAATAACATCCCCACCTCAACAATCGTGTTATCGTTATCCATCTCTTTGCTCAGTAGCAAACCCAAAGAGATTTCCATAACCATCCCCATCAACTTGTTTTTCTCTCCCTCATCCCCTCGACCCAGTGTTACAACGTGCTCCAAGTCCTGGCCTACATCTCACAGGCACTTACACCGACCAATGTACAAACCACACAGGCGCTCCTCACAACAGCATCCCCCCCCCCCCTCCCCCCCGCCCCGGCCCCCTGCAGGACAGCGAACTGGGAAATTAACCCATCTTCATCCCATTCATACCTATATAGAACAGTTATTACGCATGGCATCCCAGTTACTACAACAGCACCCCTCCCACCACCCACCCCCCACCCCCCTCAGTAACGTTTTCAAGCATTGACGCGTATTCCCTTTTCCTGTCGTGATTAGCTTGATGACATTGGGGACTTTTGTATAAAACGTAAACGTTACGTATCGCCCAAAACGTACACGTATCAAGATACGTACGGATCACGTAAGTGAAACTAGTTTTGTTTTAGATTACACATGCCGCAAACTCACGTCCCCCGTGTGTCCCCCCGAACCAAATTGGTAACATAGAAAAGCACCTGCCTGCATTTAACACGTGTGTCGATGTACGTGTAGATTTCCTTCACCTATGCAAGACGGTCAAGACGACGAAATCTGTTCGTTTCTTCAGACTTTCGAGATATGCAAACCCTCCTGGCCCCCCCCCCCCCCCCCCCCCCCCCCCCCCCCCCCCCCCACCCCCACCCCCCCCCCCCCCCCCCCCCCCCCCCCCCCCCCCCCCCCCCCCCCCCCCCCCCCCCCCCCCCCCCCCCCCCCCCGCTTTTTTTTTCTTTTTTCCTACTGACATACTCCATATTAGTGACCTGAACAGTCTATACACATTAAGACACACACACCCCCCCACACACACACACACACGCACACACACATACTCAAAAAGACTCAGAAGACACTTTATTCAGATAGTCTATGACCCTTACTGAAGGGGGATGTTTATGTAACTAAACAAGAGAAAAGAATTCAATGACATATACGGATAAAAGAGTCCAGAACTAAAGAGCATTCTTCGTTTTGTCTGAAATATAGCATGAGAGAGAGAGAGAGAGAGAGAGAGAGAGAGAGAGAGAGAGAGAGAGAGAGAGAGAGAGAGAGAGAGAGAGAGAGAGAGAGAGAGAGTTACAGCTATCCCTTTCCCTACCCGGTCTGAATCTCTCCACCTGCTACATCAATCTCACCTTGCTACTCACTCCCCCCTCCCCCTCCCCGCCTCCCCTAGTAATGATGGGTGTAGTGGTGTTGGTGGGGATGGCAGTGGCTGGGGGTGGGGGTGATCAATGAGGGAGGCTGACATTACAAATGGAACACACACACGCACGCACGCACGCACGCACGCACGCACACACACACACACACACACACACACACACACACACACACACACACACTCACACACACACGTTGATCGTTTCCATTTCTTTCCGCACGCTGCTGTTTTTGTTAGTGTTGCTGCACTTATCATTGCTACTATGTTTATTATCATCATCCAACAGTACTGTCTACTGCGAGTACTGTAAATTTCGTTTTTTTCATTGTATTTCTGTATCATGCTTTGTTATCAATATTATCATTACCGTTGCTATAGTTGTTACATTATCATCATTACCATCAATACGATTGTCATTATTGATATTACCATCACTACCAGTAACAACACCATCGCCATCACCACCAAGACCGTTGCCACAGGAACCATGCTGTTTAAGAATCCTCTAACCCACTTTCCTTTCTCCCATACTACAACTGCTATTGCCATATTATCACCAAAAGTGGTAGTTATTCTTTCTTTATTCATTATTTTAATATTTTGATTATCTTCATTACCATTATCATTATTCCTAACTATCATCAGTGCTACCTCGACTCACACGTTGTCTCCTTTCTTGACAGCCTCGTTTTCATTCAACGCCCACCTTGCGCTGAAATGAATGAAGATAAGTGATTGCTCGTTCGTTTTTGTTGCTCTGAGTGTTGTGTATCTTGTCTGAAGAAGACCTAAGAGGTCGAAACGCGTCGTGTTTTTGTGATTCGTTTGTCTGCGTTTTCTTGACGGTTCGCTATTAATTACCTATGAAATTTGCCGAAAAAGGTGAAACCGCGACCACCTTTTACTGCTGTGTGCCGCACATGGTGCCAGTTGACACGGGATTCCACGTGAGCTGATTGTTGACATTCCGCCCTCCACTCCCCGCCACGTGCTGTGGAAAAGTGGTCTCTTCGGGCTACTTAGAAATCTGTGTCAACGCC
>JADBJO010001908.1:254640-259640 GCA_016801955.1 Conus betulinus | reverse complement strand
CTCTCTCTCTCTCTCGAGAGAGAGAGAGAGAGAGAGAGAGAGAGAGACGTAGACGTAGACGTTTTTTTTCAACTCATTTAACTAGCTTAGCACATAATTTACGGTCTTAACATATCATTTCGCATTCTAAATGCCTTATACAAATACAAAGCGAACTGTTTAATTGTGTTTTCATTCAATGATGCCATTAACATAATCAGTGTGAAGAAACAAAGGTTTTCTTAAGTACTTAGGTGGGATTAATTGCTGTCGTACAGCTTGTAGTTTGGAACAAGTGAGAACAAAATGAATTTCATTTTCATCATCTTCGTAGCAGAGTGGACACGTAAAATTACGATCATTCAAAGGCCTGTAACGGTTAGAATGTACACAGATATCGATATACCAAACCTGAATTTTGTAACAATATATTTAATATGTCTGTTAATCTGCATTGATATGTACCTTGGAATACAATGTGAAGGAGGATTTAACAATCTGTAAATATCAAACCGGTGACTGTCTTCAACATGGGAATTCCATCTTTGCCAGTTACAATCGATTAACCTTTGCCGAAACACGCAAATAAAACTATGTATGTCATCTACACCCTGATTCTCCCACACGACACCAAAACCAAAATTTCGTACAGTTTCAACCTAACTTTAGTAGCCCAATTACTCTTACCCCTAGCGTCTAGCTGTACTAACATTTTGTACGCTTTGTGAGGTAATCTTTCTGGGGGCATTCGAGTTATCTTTAGCCAATAACGAATTCACCTAACCACCGAAAGTAAATGAATTGGATATCTGTTAGTCTCCCCATAGACCAGGTCATTTGGTGTTTGTAGTGAAACACCGAGAAACTTTTTTAATGCGTACAAATGAATCTTTTCAATTTGTATAGGGGCAACGTCAAGGCCCCATAACTCAGCTCCGTACTGTACCATTGGTTGAATCTGAGATTCGAATAACAATAAAAACAATGTCAGAGACTCATTATCGAGCATACGCAGTTTCTTTAGGATACAAAGTAAACATTGTTTAGCTCTGCTTATAAGATCATTGCAAGCAAATCTGAAACTTAAAGAGTTGAGAAATGTATACCCAGTACTTATAAGCATTCACCACAGGCATAGCAATTCCATCATACATCCATTTTTCTCGTGCAGCAGCAAGATATCCACCTTTCCTAAACACTGTAATATTACTTTTTGCCATGTTTACTTTCAACTGGAGAGATTCAGTAGCTCTTTCTAAACTATTTAACTGATTTTGCAGACCAACTATTGTTTCTGATATCAATACAACGTCGTCAGCTAACAGGAGAATAAATATTTCCAAAGCATCATTTAAAAAGTGAGCTCCGTGCCTACCGTTATGAATTACTTCTAAAGTTAGTTCCTTAATAAATAGAGAAAAAAAAGAACGGGACTACAGACATCCCCTTGTTTGACTCCCAATGTGCAGTTTATGTAGTCTGTTAGGGATGATCCACATCTCTCGCCTTCACAGAGTTATACATGCTCAAAATACATCTATATAATTTACCTCGAATTCCATGCTTCACCAGAATTGGCCATAATATACTTCTGTTGACAGAGTCAAATGCTTTTTCAAAATCAATAAAAGCTACATATAATTTTCGGTTTAGACAGAACTGTTTTTGAACAAAGGCCATCAAAGTAAACATGTGATCTATAGTTGAATAATTTCGTTTAAATCCAGCTTGATATTCGCCTGTAATATTGTTCTCTTCGACCCATTCCTGAAGTCTTCTGTTAATGATAGCACTATATAATTTACTACTAATGTTACACAGCGAGATTCCTCTATAGTTGTTTGGGTTGTTAACGTCACCTTTTTTATATAATGGGAGAACAATTGATTCAGCCCAGCCTTCAGGAAACACACCTTTATCAATAGAGTATTCATAAATTTTGCTAAAAAGTTCATCACCAAATCAGATTTACAAGCAGTTTTAATCATTTCACTAATAATCCCATCTGGGCCTGCAGCTTTTCGATTCCTCAATTTACGTAAGGCCAAAATGATTTCTTCTTTCGATATAGGGCGATTTATATTATTATAATTATCATCATCTTCATCACTTCCATCTACCTGCCCTACACCACTATCAGTACTATCATTTCTTTCAAACAGTTCCTTAAAATGATGAAACCAATTGTCCAAACTAATATCATTTTGAGGCTGGGTTCTTTTTTTTCTGAATTTTCCGCATTGTTTCCCAAAACTCTTTCTGGCTACTAACAGAGGAAACTAATTTCTCTACCATTGTTCTGTTAAATACCTTTTGTTTTTTCTACAAAAGATGTTTATAATCGCGTCTGGCATTACAATATTCAACATGATCAGGTATAGATAAAGTTCGACGATATTTTTAGTTAACAATTTACGTGCATTTCTTTTACTTAAAAGACATTCTTATCATACCAATCATCGCCAGCTTCTTTCGCATTTACATTAATCTTCCTCTTCGTACAGTCAGCGGCAACTTTTAAACAATCGTTAAAAACATGTAAAGCTTCATTTATATTCACTTCAATAAGACTAACTGCCGTGTGCATCCTTTGCTGAAATTCTGGTGAATCCATTGCATTACACAACAAGTCAACATAAGCTTCATTCCAAACATACTTTTCAAGCCAACTAATAGCATCACTTTCTCTTACATTGTCCAGGTTTTCGCTGTGAAAGCTAGTACGCAGGACCAAAGGCATGTGATCAGAATCCATCCGTTCATCCACATATAACTTACAATCATTAAAGTATGTTGCAAACATATCACGCGACATTAAAAAATAATCATTCACACTATTACCACTTTCAGAAATGTATGTGTAGCAACCTTTAAGGTCGCCCTTACACACAAACCATTCAAAATGCACAGATCAAATACAGTGCACATATTTAGCAACATCTTACCATAATTATTTAATACATTGTCTTCTGAATTCCTGCTCACATGCAATGGGCCACTCAAACATTGATTTTCAAAAGGGAAAACACTTGCTTCCAAATCTTGAGAAATATTGGAAGTACGACCATTCATATCACCACACTTAGCAAAATATAAACATCACCAATAGAGAGCAAGCAGTCACATACAAAGTCTTCAAGTAAAGCAATGCCATTATCAGAATCAACAAAACGATAGTATGGTGAACCCTCTGGTGGTACATATGCACAGACATACAACACATCTTTTATTGTACCCAACATAGATTTATCAATAACAAAAGTGCAAAAAAGTATCAGACTTAATTTCCAGTGACTTAATGAGTGAACAAAACTCTTTTTTAACAAGACATATTAACCCCCCGGATCGCCTTCCACGAGTAGTCAGTTTCATAGCTGGTTTACAAATTTTTTCAAAGCCAGCAAAAACAGACGACTGGAAATCTTCCATAAAGGTTTCAGCCAGGCATATAAAATCAAAAGAACTAACAAACGAAACAAAATCTTTATCATGTAATTTAGAGGATAAACCGTTTATATTCCAGTGAAGAAAGGAAACGTTTTTTGTGTTTATTTACAGAAAAAGGAACAAATGGACACATTACTGTCACCTAGATCAGGTAACACGGTACACACGTCTTCGGAAAACGTGTTAGACGGGTTAGACAGTTTTTGTGGCACACATTCATTTGTAACAACATTTACATTTTCAACCTGGGCAACGGCTGAGCTAAAGTTAGAGTGCACTGCGTTGTGAACTGTCTTTTGAACAGCACGTGCTGACAGCGTGTCAACTTCGCCGCACTGTGACAACAAAACCGTGTCGTCCCAAACGTTGTTCTTTCCACTGGTACGGTAAAATTGAAATTGTCTAGACAAACGGTGGGCCGGCCACCTCCCCATTTAATTTCAACTAGTCTGTCAGCATGGTCCACAGTGAATTTCTTCCCGTCGATGAGGAGATGGTTAAACACCATTGAGGCTCTCTTGCCCTCCCCTCTAGCTGTCTTCAGATGGAGTTAATCGTCTCCTAACTTCTCGGAACTTGAGCAGAAAAGTCCTCCCCAACGAAAAGCTTTGTCCCGCGCAACTTTCCCTTAGCCTTTAACACAGCAATCTTCTGTTTATAGAAGGCGCACCTGGCGATCACTGGTGAGTCAGGCTTGGAGCTGATTCGATGAACCCTATCGAACTGAAAGTCCTCTGCAAGTTCTAACTTATCTGTGATTAGGTCCTTCACCATATCTTCACAGTCCATCGGAGTCTCGTTGTTCTTCCGTGGCGGCCGTAGAAGATGAGGTTATTGCGCTTGGACCGTCCCTCAAGCTCATCCGTTTTCCTCTCCAGGACGTCTAGCTTTCTCGTCAGGTCCTCGTTCGTCCTCTGCAACTCGTCGTTTTGCTGACGTAGACCCGTGACCTCACCTCTCAGTGCCTTCAGTTCTTCTTCCACGGCCCCGTACTCTTCTCTTCCTGTAGGACGTGGAGGTCTTCCTTCATCTCACCAAAGCGGGTGTCCATCTTCGAGCTCAAGTCCTGGATCACGCCCACCGTCAGACAAAGTGGGCTCATTCACCGGTTCACTGGGAAGTCTTCGTGAAGTGATGTCCGCTCGCTCCATACTGCTTCTGGAACTGCCCGATTTCAATCGTGTCTGCCTGGAGTTGTCCTTGCTTTGCGAGGAGTTAGGGCCTGGGTTAGTCTCCACGTCGCCACAGCAGAGTAGAAGACTCCCCCAGAACAAATACGTGAGGAGCAATCCTAGTACTACACCGTCCGCTCTCCGTCGTAGTTTTTCAGCATGGCGACGTAGCTATTCTTCTTCTCCCCCTCGCCCGCTTCAACATGAAGGCCTGGTACACTGTATAAAAGCGTCCACAACAAGCCCTGAAATTTGTTGGAGATGAAGGCATTGTCTCTTGCACACTCCCTTGCCACTTCTCGACACGTAAGTCGCAATGTTGTGCTTGCAATCGGGGGTTAATTACCAGAGACCAAAATCGCGGCCTCACACAATACACATGTCACGCCCCCCAGAGAGAGA
>JADBJO010001908.1:242140-252140 GCA_016801955.1 Conus betulinus | reverse complement strand
ACGTATTATCATCTCTAAGCATCCTTACACCTACATGTTCTCATCTCTAAACATCCTTACACCTACATGTTCTCATCTCTAAACGTCCTTACATCTACATGTTCTCATCTCTAAACGTCCTCAGATCTACATGTCCTCATCTCTAAGCATCCTTACACCTACATGTCCTCATTTCTAAGCAATCTTACGCCTACATGTTCTCATCTCTAAGCAACCTTACACCTACATGTTCTCATCTCTAAGCATCCTTACACCTACATCTCCTCATCTCTAAGCATCCTTACATCTACATGTTCTCATCTCTAATCATCCTTACACCTACATGTCCTGATCTCTAAGCATCCTTACACCTACATGTCCTCATCTCTAAGCATCCTTACATCTACTACATGTTCTCATCTCTAAGCATCCTTACACCTACATGTTCTCATCTCTAAGCATCCTTACACCTACATGTCATCATCTCTAAGCATCCTTACACCTACATGTTCTTAGAGATGAGAACATGTCATCATCTCTAAGCATCCGTACATCTACATGTTCTCATCTCTAAGCATCCTTACACCTACATGTCCTCATCTCTAAGCATCCTTACACCGACATGTCCTCATTTCTAAGCATCCTTAGACCTACATGTCCTCGTCTCTAAGCATCCTTACACCTACATGTCCTCATCTCTAAGCATCCTTACACGTACATGTCCTCATCTCTAAGCATCCTTACACCTACATGTCCTCATCTCTAAGCATCCTTACACCTACATGTTCTCATCTCTAAGCATCCTTACACCTACATATCCTGATCTCTAAGCATCCTTACACCTACATGTTCTCATCTCTAAGCATCCTTACTCCTACATATCCTGATCTCTAAGCATCCTTACACCTACATGTCCTCACCTCCAGGTGCCCTCTTGTGTACACGCCCACGTCTCTAAGCATCCTCACTTCTGCACGTCCTCATTTCTTAACCATCTTCACGTCGGCTTGCTCTCATCTCTGGGCTTCTTCACATTTACACATCCTAGTAGAAAGAAACTCGTGGAGAGCGTGGCAGCAGAGAGTCCTCAGAAGAGAAGCCCCCTTCAAGCAAGTGTTTCGGCCCTTATCTCCTGACACTCTAGGGGGGTTGGGCCACACCCGGTTCATGACTCCGGATGTCCCTCTGCTGCCCTTTTTTTCCCATCTTGGGACGAGCCATGGCTGGGATTCGAACCCATGACCCTCTGGATATGCTCATTTTCCACTTAATGACTCGCGCACTAACCACTGAGTCACTGGGACAGCTGATATTTGTAGGAAAGTTAAGCCTTACGAAGTTCACTTTTGTTCCTCCTTGACCAGATCCAGCTTGAACATCTCTCTGCTGCTTCTGCCATTGCTTTCAGGACTCTCTTTTTTCCCTCCCTGCAACTGAGAGCTGTTTCATGAGGCTCTGGCAAATTCCTCATCCGAACCAACAGCGTGGATGTCCTTGGCACTGTGGTTTAAATCCTGGCCTTGGTCTTCCGACGTCTTATCTGCTGATGCAGTGCGCTGCTGCTCATTCAGATGAATCTTCACACATCCCATCTTCGTTCTGTGGATCTTCATGCCACGGGTGGTAACGAAACGCTTTCCACAGACACATGGATATTCCAGTTGGTCCATGTTCATAGTCCGTTTGGGATTTGCAGTCGTGATTGATTGAGCACCATGGATTCATCATTCTTCATTCTCTTTTCTTTTTTGTTTTAGTAGCCACATGTTGAAGGCAAAGTGGGGAGCCAGCCAGCCCACAGAGCCCTTGGTTCTGGTCTTTCCCAGTGTCCTACGGTCTTTCCCGGACATCCTCCGGCCTATTCCCGGAAGTCAATGGTTTACCCATGCATCAGTAGAAAGAAACTCGTGGAGAGCGTGGCAGCAGAGTCCTCAGAAGAGAAACCCCTTCAAGCAAGCGTTTCGGCCCTTATCTCCTGACACTCTAGGGGGGTTGGGCCACACCCGGTTCATGACTCCGGATGTCCCTCTGCTGCCCTTTTTTCCCCATCTTGGGACGAGCCATGGCTGGGATTCGAACCCATGACCCTCTGGACATGCTCATTTTCCACTTAATGACTCGCGCACTAACCACTGAGCCACTGGGACACCTGAAATTTGGAGGAAAGTTAAGCCTTGTGAAGTTCACTTTGGTTCCTTCTGACCCAGATCCAACTTGAACACCTCTCTGCTGCTTCTGCCATTGCTTTCAGGGCTCTGGTTTTTTTTCCCTCCCTGCAACTGAGAGCTGTTTCATGAGGCTGTATGCAGACGTTCCTACAAAACCCCCTAGCTCCAATTTCTGCAGTGAGGACTTTGACCTGATAGCCTTCTCTCCTCAGGCTGTTTGCCAGATCAGCATACTTTTCAGTCTTGTAGATTTGAGCTGCCTCCATTCTGTTCTCATATGGCACCGTGAGCTCGATCATGATCAGCTGCTTGGTTTACTGAGAGTGGACTACTATGTCTGGTCTCATGCCACTCTTGCTGATGATGTCTGGGTGACTCTTCCATTCTGGGAGGTCTGCCGTTCGTGTCTGCATTTCCTCATCTCCAAGTATTGCTACACACACACACACACACACACACACACACACACACACACACACACGCACGCACACACGTGTGTGTGTGTGTGTGTGTGTGTGTGTGTGTGTGTGTGTGTGTGTGTGTGTGTGTGTGTGTGTGTGTGTGTGTGTGTGTGTGTGTGTGTGTGTGTGTGTGTGTGTGTGTGTGTGTGTGCGCGCGCGCTCCCATCCGCTCGTCTTTATCCCTAAGCATCCCTCTGTCTACACGTCATTATTTCTTGGTGATGTCGTGTCTGTGTTCTCATCTCTATCCGTCCCCTTTTCTACATGTCCTCAACTCTAAACATCCCCTTCTCCTCATGTCCTCAACTCTAAATGTCCCCATATCTGCAAGTCCTTATTTCTAAGCATCTACATATCTTCAACTCTAAACGTCCCCATATCTACAGGTCCTTATTTCTAAGCATCTACATATCCTCAACTCTAAACGTCCCCATATCTACAGTCCTTATTTCTAAGCATCTACATGTTCTCAACTCTAAACGTCCCCAAATCTACAGGTCCTTATTTCTAAGCACCCTCGTATCCACACGTCCTCATTTTTTAGCGCCTTCATGCATACACGATCTAATCTCCATACAGATCTGAGATTTTACAGTGGAAAGTTTTTTTTAACCAAATTTCGGATAGGTTTTAAGATGATGTATTTTAAAGAGTTGTGTGAATGAATGATTTTGTGAGTTGATTTTAACGTGACAGCCCTGATATGGCCCTTTCCGGTCGGCTTGGTTATAAGTAACATTATCTTATCTTATCCCCATAGGTCACTGTGTCGCCTCGTCCTCATGTTAGTGTCTTCCCGTCTACACATTCTTATCACTAAGCGCCATTGGATCTACAATCGCTGAAGTATAAGCGTCGTCCTGTGTACACATCCTCATCGCAAAGCGTCTTGGCGCGTACGTGTTCTCATCTCTGAACGTCCTATGCATCCTTTCTGTTCGTCTTTAGGAATTCTAGCTGTTCGTCTCTATACTGAGCGTCTTCACAATCACATCTCTACGTGTCTTCTTGCCTACATGTTCTAACCGCTGAGCGTCTTCACAATCACATCTCTACGTGTCTCTTGCCTACATGTTCTAACCGCTAAGCGTCTTCACAATCACATCTCTACGTGTCTTCTTGCCTACATGTTCTAACCGCTGAGCATCTTCACAATCACATCTCTACGTGTCTCTTGCTACATGTTTCTAACCGCTGAGCCTCTTCACAATCACATCTCTACGTGTCTTCTTGCCTACATATTCTAACCGCTAAGCGTCTTCACAATCACATCTCTACGTGTCTCTTGCCTACACCTTCTAATGCTGAGCGTCTTCGTGTGTACACATGATTCGCTGCCTCCTGCCGTGAAGAATGTTGCCGGTGCTTTTGGAGTCCTGATTTTCCCTTTTGTGGTGTTGGTACTAGCCCAGACTACTTGTACAATCTCTTTGAGCACTTGGTTGTGCCTCCATGTGTACCTTCCTTGAGCCAGGGCTACTTTACATGAGCTAAGGACATGCTCCACTGTTTGTTTTCCATGGCAGAGGGGGCATGAAGGATCGTCTGTTTTTCCCCACTTCACCAGGTTTGCATTTGAGGGCAGAAGGTCATATGCAGACCTGAGAATGAAACTGATCCTGAGAGGGGCCATGTGCCAAATGTCATTCCAAGTGAGACTTCTTTGGAGTGCATTCTCACACGTTGTCCATTGCCCTTGCTGGCTCTGCTGGACTCTTTTTGGAGTCTTTTTTGGTCTTCTTTTCTCATCTCCTGAATCATCATGTCTCTTTTGGCTTTTCCTTTGGCCTTTGACCACCATTCAGTTTTGGTCATTCCCAGTCCTTGTCTGTTGGTCTGTGTGTGTCCTGTTATTTCTCTTATCTTGAGACTTTCTTTTGCAGAATCCATCGCCTCTTGAACTTTCCATTTTCTGCCTGTCTTCAGCTGGGGCTTGATTGCTTCTACCACCTTGTCTCCTGAGTCCTCCAGCATGCTTTGAAGTCTGATCTTCCCTGCTTTGTATTCCTCCAGGATGGATTTCAGTGGTAGTTTCAGCTTTGCTTGGCGACAGTACAGCGCTATGTCAGTCAGACAGGGTGGGACACCAAGCCATTTCCTTGTGAACTTGTTTATTTTGGATTCCATGCCTCCACTATGCTGGTGCAGATGTCGTATATCATCAGAGGCCATAGGAGCTTTGGTATCAGCATGAACTGCAGACACAGACATTTGTATTTGCCAGGGACCACACTGGTCAATGGTCTCCAAGCCTTCTTCCGACATCTGTTTGGTTTCTTTGGCTCTTTGTGTGTCTTTCAGCGTATCATCATATATGTTCGTCTCCATGTCTCTGTATCCTGTCTGTTTGTCTCCATAATGTATGTATTCTCAGTGATCGTCTTTATATTTATGCATCCTGTCTGTTCGTCTCCATGTCTCTACATACTGGTTGTCTCCATGTCTCTGCATCCTGTCTGTTCGTTTCCGTGTCTGTGATTCATCATGTCTGTTCCTCTCCATGTCTGTGATTCATCATGTCTGTTCCTCTCCATGTCTGTGATTCATCATGTCTGTTCCTCTCCATGTCTGTGATTCAGTATGTCTGTTCCTCTCCATGTCTGTGATTCATCATGTCTGTTCCTCTCCATGTCTGTGATTCATCAAGTCTATTCCTCTCCATGTCTGTGATTCATTATGTCTGTTCGCTTCCGTGTATGTGATTCATCATGTCTGTTCCTCTCCATGTCTGTGATTCATCATGTCTGTTCCTCTCCATGTCTGTGATTCATTATGTCTGTTCGTTTCCGTGTCTGTGATTCATTATGTGTCTGTTCGTCTCCATGTCTGTGATTCATTATGTCTGTTCTGTTCCTCTCCATGTCTGTGATTCATGATGTCTGTTGTGTTCCTCTCCATGTCTGTGATTCATTATGTCTGTTCCTCTCCATGTCTGTGATTCATTATGACTGTTCGTCTCTCCATGTCTGTGATTCATTATGTCTCTTCCTCTCCATGCCTGTGATTCATTTTGTCTGGTCTGTTCCTCTCCATGTCTGTGATTCATTATGACTGTTTCTCTGTATGTGTGTGATTCATCATGACTGTTCCTCTCCATGTCTGTGATACATTATGACTGTTCCTCTTCATGTCTGTGATTCATTATAACTGTTCCTCTCCATGTCTGTGATTCATTATGTCTGTTCCTCTCCATGTCTGTGATTCATTATGTCTGTTCCTCTCCACGTCTGTGATTCACTATGACTGTTCTGTTCCTCTCCATGTCTGTGATTCATTATGTCTGTTCTTCTCCATGTCTGTGATTCACTATGTCTGTTCTGTTCCTCTCTATGTCTGTGATTCATCATGTCTCTTTGTCTCCATGTCTGTAATTCATTATGTCTGTTCCTATCCATGTCTGTGATTCATTATGACTGTTCCTCTCCATGTCTGTGGTTCATCATGACTGTTCCTGTCCATATGGGTGATTCATTATATCTGTTCTGTTCCTCTCCATGTCTGTGATTCATTATGTCTGTTCCTCTCTATGTCTGTGATTCATCATGTCTGTTCCTCTCCATGTCTGTGATTCATTATGACTGTTCCTCTCCGTGTCTGTGATTCATTATGTCTGCTGTGTTCCTCTCCATGTCTGTGATTCATTATGTCTGTTCCTCTCCATGTCTGAGATTCATTATGTCTGTTCCTCTCCATGTCTGTGATTCATTATGACTGTTACTCTCCATGTCTGTGATTCATTATGTCTGTTCCTCTCCATGTCTGTGATTCATTATCTCTGTTCCTCTCCATGTCTGTGATTCATTATGACTGTTCCTCTCCATGTCTGTGATTCATTATGACTGTTCCTCTCCATGTCTGTTATTCATTATGTATGTTCTGTTCCTCTCCATGTCTGTGATTCATTATGTCTGTTCCTCTCCATGTCTGTGATTCATTATGTCTGTTCTGTTCCTCTCCATGTCTGTGATTCATTATGTCTGTTCCTCTCCATGTCTGTGATTCATTATGTCTGTTGTGTTCCTCTCCATGTCTGTTATTCGATATGACTGTTTGACTGTGTCCTCTCCATGTCTGTGATTCATTATGACTGTTTCTCTCCATGTCTGTGATTCCTTATGTCTGTTGCACTCCGTGTCTGTGATTCATTATGTCTGTTCTGTTCCTCTCCATGTCTGTGATTGATTATCTGTGTTCCTCTCCATGCCTGTGATTTATTATGTCCTTTCTGTTCCTCTCCATGTCTGTGATTCATTATGTCTGTTCCTCTCCATGTCTGTGATTCATTATGTCTGTTCCTTTCCATGTCTGTGATTCATTATGTCTTTCTGTGCATCTCCATGTCTGTGATTCATTATATATGTCTGTTCTGTTCCTCTCCATGTCTGTGATTCATTATGACTGTTCCTCTCCATGTCTGTGATTCATTATGACTGTTCCTCTCCATGTCTGCGATTCATTATGTCTGTTCCTTTCCATGTCTGTGATTTACTTATGTCTGTTCTGTTGCTCTCCATGTCTGTGATTCATTATGACTATTCCTCTCCATGTCTGTGATTCATTATGTCTGTTCCACTCCATGTCTGTGATTCATTATGTCTGTTCTGTTCCTCTCCATGTCTGTGATTCATTATATCTGTTCTGTTCCTCTATGTCTGTAATTCATTATGACTGTTCCTGTCCATGTCTGTGATTCATTATGACTGTTCCTCTCCATGTCTGTGATTAATTATGACTGTTCTCTCCATGTCTGTGATTCATTATGTCTGTTCTATTCCTCTCCATGTCTGTGATTCATTATGACTGTTCCTCTCCGTGCCTATGATTCATTATGTGTGTTCCTCTCCATGTCTGTGATTCATTATGTCTGTTCCTCTCCATGTCTGTGTTTCATTATGTCTGTTCCTCTCCATGTCTGTGATTCATTATGTCTGTTCCTCTCCATGTCTGTGATTCATTATGACTGTTCCTCTCCATGTCTGTGATTCATTATGTCTGTTCTGTTGCTCTCCATGTCTGTGATTCATTATGACTGTTCCTCTCCATGTCTGTGATTCATTATGTCTGTTCCTCTCCATGTCTGTGATTCGTTATGTCTGTTCCTTTCCATGTCTGTGATTCATTATGTCTGTTCCTCTCCATGTCTGTGATTCATTATGTCTGTTCCTTTGCATGTCTGTGATTCATTATGTCTGTTCTGTTGCTCTCCATGTCTGTGATTCATTATGACTGTTCCTCTCTTTGTCTGTGATTCATTATGACTGTTCCTTCCATGTCTGTGATTCATTATGACTGTTCCTCTCCATGTCTGTGATTCATTATGACTGTTCCTCTCCATGTCTGTGATTCATTATGTCTGTTCCTTTCCATGTCTGTGATTCATTATGTTTGTTCCTCTCCATGTCTATGCATCGTTATGTCTGTTTGCCTCCATGTCTACACATCCTTATGTCTGTCTGTCTCCAAGTCTACGCATATTTATGTCTGTTTCGACTCCATGTCTACACATCGTTATGTCTGTTCGTCTCTCCATGTCTACGCATCCATATGTCTGTCTGTCTCCATGTCTATGCATCCTTATGTCTGTGTCCATGTCTACGCATATTTATATCTGTCCCCATGTCTACACATCCTTATGTCTGTTCGCCTCCATGTCTACGCATCATTAAGTCTATCATCACCATCACTATACATCCTTCTGTCTGTTCGTCACCATCACTGCACATCCTTCTGTCTGTTCGTCACCGTCACTACACATCCTTCTGTCTGTTCGTCACCATCACTGCACATCCTTCTGTCTGTTCGTCACCATCACTGCACATCCTTCTGTCTGTTCATCACCATCACTACACATCCTTCTGTCTGTTCGTCACCATCACTGCACATCCTTCTGTCTGTTCATCACCATCACTACACATCCTTCTGTCTGTTCGTCACCATCACTACACATCCTTCTGTCTGTTCGTCACCATAACTACACATCCTTCTGTCTGTTCGTCACCATCACTACACATCCTTATGTCTGTTCGTCTGCATGTCTACGTGCGGTCATATCCCATGCGTGTCCCCTGTCTTTTGAACCCGTGAAGGTGTTTTGACAGACGATGGTTGTCGAGTGAGATATTCTTCCAGACATCAATCAGTCATGTATGATTTGGGTTCTTTCTATGGTAACATTCACTGACTGCAAACAAACACACATTCCCGTCTGGCCAATGGACGCGTTCGCTTGCGGGCAAGGGCCCATGAGTGTGTGGTCACACGCACATGCACATGCACAAGTGCAAATACACGTGCACATCACACACACGCAAACACACGCGCGCGCGTGGACACACACACACACACACACACACACACACACAGGCGGGCGCGCACGCACGCACGCACGCACGCATGGACGCACGCACACGGACAGAAGCTGAGGATAAGAGTGAAAGTGAGGAACAGACAGATACAAAGTTACAGGCACTGCTGCTGCTGCTGCTGCTGCTGAGTTCAAAGTTTCACAGGTAAGCAAGTACTTTGATTTTATTCATCTGACTCTTGCACTGAAGAGAAGCGAAGAATGACTGGCAAGCTAATATCAAGAAAAGAAATAAAAATTCTGAGAACATAAATTGTTACTACATATTTGTATTTGTGTTTGCAGCCTCAAACATCAACAGTATCAAACACTGAAACATTAAAAGGAAAGTACAAAATAATGTTTCACTGACACGACCTTTTGAAGGCCACAGAATAAAACAAAAACTGATGAAAAAGGCCCAACTGGAAAAATACAGGAATGCCAATTACAAATTTACTAGCATCGCAAGAGAGGGGCTGTGTTAGAGAGAGAGAGAGAGAGAGAGAGAGAGAGAGAGAGAGAGAGAGAGGCGCGCGCGCGCGCAAGTATGCATGTGTATCTCTGTGCGTGTGCGTGTGTGTGTGTGTGTGCTTGTCTGTGTGTATCTATATTTGTGTCTGTATCTGTGCGTCTGTGTGTGCAAACGCGTGATTTTTTTGTGAGCATGTGTGCGCGTGTAACCCATGTGAGCGCATGTGGTGTGTCACGGAGAGTGAGAGAAGGAGGCAGGCAGACAGACAGGCAAATAGACGGACACAAAGAGACGAATACAGCCACAACGTTCTTACTTGCACTTCCGCAACCAGTAAACAATATTTCTCGCCTGATGTGATTGAATAGCAACAGCTACAAAAAATCCTAAATGATGATGATGATAACATTAAGAAGAAAAAGCAGAAAAAGAACTACAACAACAAACAACAACAACAAAATAACATCAACAACAATAATGATAATGATGATAATAATAACAATAATCATGATGATCACGATGATAATAATGATAATGATGATGCTGATGATCATGATGATCATAACAATATGTC
>JADBJO010001908.1:230000-232836 GCA_016801955.1 Conus betulinus | reverse complement strand
ACAGAGAGACCTACTGTCTAAAATACCTTGGAACTTTTGGAGAGTTACCATACTAACCCTGCTGTTCGTGTGTTCATAACTTTCTGATAGTCTGCAAAATGGAAAAAGGAAGGGGGGATCAGTATGATGCAGACGCTGCCATTAACAGGAATGAGAGAAAGAGGACGTAAGTAAACTGGTATGTAAAAACTTTCTGGCATAATCTCACAGAGCGCAAAAATGTTCAGAGTTTTTCTTCTTTTAGAAAAAAAGAAGCACAAAAATATTTTGACTTGTTAAACTCCTGAATTGTTCTATGGTTTTCCATCAGTAAGGGCTTACTGCAAAACACGAAAAACGAATTTTGCATAGGTGTCTTTTGACACAAATTACAATTATTCAGGATGTAGAAAACGCATTTCTGAGGAACAATGTTACCTTTTATTTTCACAAGAATAGGACGCATGTTTGCTGATTGTAGATATCTGGAAGCATCATGTATATTCAGTGTCATGTGCATGAAAAAAACGATTCAATTTTGGATCACCAGTCAATAAACGTATGGGATTTTAATATTTTCTGTGCATCTGCCGAAAGCTAACCACAACTTTTGCTCTAATTTGACTTTATCCGTAGCCTAAATCACGTAATACCAATACTCTAGCCCCCAAACAGTTGAGTAAGACTTAAAGAAAAACCTTCATGCTGTTTCTGAACCTGTGAGAATGCACTGTTCTGATCATGACATTCTCTCGGAGGCAAGTTGTGCATTTTTTTTTTTCTGGTGGCATTGCATAAGAATCAAGCAGACCGGATATAGAGGGTTGTTTCCCTTACCTAAATTTTGACCTAATGGTTTTCAGGATTGATGCCAGACGAAAAGGAGATGTCGTGTGTGTGTGTGTGTGTGTGTGTGTGTGTGTGTGTGTGTGTGTGTGTGTGTGTGTGTGCACCTGCACACATGCACGCTTAAATCAGAATTAGAATCAGAATGAAACATCATGTTTCGTTGTCACCAAACGAAAGATTTTTGCATACCAATTGAAACTTTCATACGTGGATTTGTTGTCAAACAGTTTCTGAGTTGGTTTCCGTGGGGATTTTCAAGTATGTATTTAACACATATTACACACATGTGGCAGTGTTCAAGTGAAAGAAATCGCTTAGCAGCATCAAGGAATGAGGAAGTAAAAGATGGAAGTGACAGCTCTCTATCTAATCTGACAACGTCTAAATGTTTAGACCTTCCCCTTTCTATCAACCTTCTACCTCAGCACAGGTCAGAAGATACCCCTTGCCCCAAGAACACAGAACTTATATGGATGTATATAGACTACTACAGTAATACACCGACACATTCCCTCATGCAAAGAACATTATTATCTTCCCCAGTACGGTACTAAGATCCCTGATGGAACAACGTGGTCTGACAGCGTGAAAATACACATGAGAAATATTCCGACAGCTGTGTCTACAAATCACTAGGAAGTTTACAAAAGTCAGCCGACGTATATGTCATTATTTGTAAATGAAAGAGACCGAGTTGAAAAGCATAAAAAAAGTTTCAAAACAATCTGGTTTCTAATTCATTTTGTTTTCCTGTAGAATCCGTTTCATCTTCGAGACAAACGCGATAAATCCTATGCGCTGAAAATAGGAGCGCCGTTTGATTGGTAGGGAGAAAGAGCAGCATTTTTTACTCTCCAGCGGCCGAAAAAAGTAGAATGTTTTACTAAGATTTCCATGCTGTCTTAATTTGGTCCAGTTTACCCCCCACCCCACTCTGCTGAATTGAGGACACAACACAAATATTAGATTTGTCAGCCAACTTCTTGCCTCTTTCTTCCATTTCTCGTCAGTTTCAACGTCTGTCTTTTTTTCTTTCTTTTGTGTTCCCTCTCCCTGTTTCTTTGGTTTTCAAACTCTTGCAAAGTTGTGAAAGAGAGGCGGACGGAATTGTTTGAGTAGTTCTTAAAGGTTTCAAAACTTGGCACATATCTTCCAAGTCGTGTTTACTAAATAACCGGTAGCATCTCCTTCAAATATTAATTTAAGGCTTTTGGGTTTCAGCATGTTGTTTTTACTATGTATTAAGTATAGGAAATAGATTAATGAGCTTCTTCTGATATTCTCAGCGCCCTGACATTCTCCCTCCTCCTCCTCTCCTCTGCAAACTCAAACACATGCTTCTGTATCACCAAGATATTTGGAATGACATTGCTTTCACTCTTTACACTCGTATAAAGTTTACATTGACGACATGGAACGAAAGATCAGTTAGATCATATGAAGCACCTTCGACCACTAAGTCAACAGATCAGGACAGAGTATTAGTCAGGATCCTTCAGCTCCATCGTTCTGACACAGGGCCGTAGAACTTCACAAGACCTCATTTCCTTTCAATACCTAAATTTAGGCCCAGGGAAAATGCAGCAAAATCAATATATCAAACTTTTCAGAGTTCTTTTTTTTTTTAAAGCATACAACAAGATGTTTGCATGATCCAAAAAGAAATGTCGTAGGCCATTGAACAATATCTCGGCTGGTCTGCCCGTAATTTTTTAAAAAAAAAAAAGAGAGAGCAGAGAGAGAGAGAGAGAGAGAGAGAGAGAGAGAGAGAGAGAGAGAGAGAGGAGGAACATGTCTGGAGAGAACTATTTTAATAGCGCAGTTTTGTTCAGACCAAAATGAAAAAAGTCATCGACTCTTGTGAATGGAGTACTCTGGTCGCCTGAGGGCTGTGTTAGTTGATTCTGTATTGCATTGAAAGCACAGGAAATGGGAGTGATCTTTTTTCTTCAAAGTTCGACATTTGAAAGATGCATCTCTTTGAAAAAGGTTGGTCAAATTTCCTGAT
>JADBJO010001908.1:222500-225000 GCA_016801955.1 Conus betulinus | reverse complement strand
ATGGAGATTGAGGATAATGCTGAACAAGTTGTACTGGAAGAAGAGTTGCGATTTGTTTGGAAGGAAGAATATGCAGAGTCATTCGCTGATTATCTTTTCCGTAAAAAGAAAGAAAATTCCAAAATTTTATGACAGCACTTGAATGTGACGTTGAGGCAGGGTCGACCTGTCTTGTTACATTCCTTCAGAACGCTGCCGGTCAAATGCGGTCAAGGCGGAAAATGCAAATATCCCGTGAACAGCCTCTCTGGTGGGACGAGGAGTGTGAGCATGTAAAAGAAAAGAAATATCAACAACTAGTGTGTATTCAGACGGTCTAATTCAAGGGAAGATTTAGTCAGTTATCTGACTCAGAAGCAGCAATTTAAAGATTTTGTGTGAAAGTAAAAAAGCAGTACAAAATGAGCGCGTTTTAAATGAACTAAATGCTGCGTGTTCTGATACCAATTCCAGAGCGTTTTGGCAAAAAGTTAAGTCACTGACATCAACCAAACCGAACTGTTCAAATTTGATCTCACCTCGTGCGTGGTATGATTACTTTAAAAATTTGTTCAATGTAGTGCAATCAGCGGATGACTCTGATTTCGGCCGGGAGGTTGATGATGTTCTAAATGATCATGTATCTGGAAACTGCAGTGATTGTTTAAAACGCCCAAGGAGATGGGGACATTTCAGAGGTTGAAATTCGTAGTGCTATTCGTTCATTAAAACATGGAAAGCAGCTGGTCCAGATGGTCTGTCCTCTGATTTTTTCATTCACGCTGAACATGTTCTGTTAAAATTTCTATATCCGTTGTTCAACAGAATTTTTGAAAGTGGGGAATACCCTCAAAGCTGGACGAAAGCTGTCATATTCCCCTTACACAAAAAAGGTAGTTCGAGGAAAACGGACAATTATAGGGGGATCTCATTGTTGAACATAATCAGCAAATTATACAGTACAGTAGTTAATAAAAGACTAAAGGACTTTTGTGATGCAAATGATACTATTCCTGAAGCTCAAGCAGGTTTTCGCAAAGGTTACAGTACCACAGATAACATTTTTTCTCTTCAATCACTGGTCCAAAATACCTGACAAAACATGGTGGTGGTCGGTTTTACACGCTCTTTGTGGATTTCTCTAAAGCATTTGATAGTATACACAGACAAAAACTGCTATACGTCATACTACAGAAAACAGGTATTCACGGAAAAAATGTTCAAAACATTGAAGCTATGTACAGAAATGTGAAAGCCGCTGTTAAAGTGGGGACCAGTATAACTGAGTATTTTGACTCTGTGTCAGGTGTAAGACAAGGATGTGTTTTAAGTCCATTGTTGTTCTCTATATTTTTGTCTGAGTTGCAAGCTGACCTATTAGACTGTGGTGCAAGAGGTATCGACATTTTTGCAGACCCACTTGGTATTTTTCTGTTGATGTATGCTGATGATATTGCTTTAGTTTCCGACTCTGTGGCAGACTTGCAGAAGAAGATAGTGTGTCTGGAAAAATATTGCCGTAAATGGGGTCTGACTGTGAATATGGATAAAACCAGAGTGGTTGTGTTCAAAAATGGTGGTTTCATTAAATCAACTGAGAAATGGTGGTATGATGGTGAGCAGATTCAGGTTGAACCTAGTTACAATTATCTTGGCGTTATATTCTCAGCCACATTAAACTGGTCCAGGTGTGCAGAAAATCTGTCAGGTAAGGCTCTGAGAGCAGTGGCAGGAATTAAAAGGCTGCATGTTAAACTTCAAGGAATTCCAGTTGCTACGTTATTTCAAATTTTTTGACACGAAAGTAAAACCAATTCTGTTGTATGGTTCTGAAATATGGGGGTTTCAAAAAAAATATGATGCTATTGAAAAAAGTCCAGATTAAATTTTGCAAGATGATTTTAGGGGTTGGAAGGGATGTCAAAAATAACATTGCCCTTGGGGAGTGTGGTAGATATCCTATCTATATTGATACATATCTTCGGCTTGTGAAATATTGGTGGTGCAGGCTTGTATCTATGTCCGACAACAGATATCCAAAACAATGCTATAAAATGTTGCAAATGCACGATCACTCTGGTAGAAAAAACTGGGTTACACATGTAAGACTGCTATTGTGCACTTATGCTTTGGATATGTATGGCAGATGCAAAATGTAGGAAATGCTCATTGTTTTATAGATCTGCTCAAACAACGTTTGAAGGATTCATATTTTCAAGAATGGCATTCTTCGCTTTCATCATACCCTGACTATTGTATGTATCAGCCGGAGTTAGTAATGGCTGGTTATGAGAGTCAGTTGTCTGCTCGTGAACATCGTCGTGTTTTGTGTCTGTTTAGATGCAATCGGCTACCTCTGAACAGTATGTGTCACTCGACTCAACAAATCACTGATCCATTTTGTAAACAGTGTGATGGTCATTGTATTGAAGATTTATGTCATTTCATGTTAATTTGTCCTAAGTATTCCACACATTCGCAAAAAATTCATACCCTTGTATTATCATCGTTTTCCGTCAGA
>JADBJO010001908.1:212500-215000 GCA_016801955.1 Conus betulinus | reverse complement strand
CATCAGGGTGTTCCCCTATCCTCCATGAAATGTATGAACACTCAATCGTCCAAAGCCATCAGGGTGTTCCCCTATCCTCCATGAAATGTATGAACACTCAATCGTCCAAAGCCATCAGGGTGTTCCCCAATCCTCCATGAAATGTATGAACACTCAATCATCCAAAGCCATCAGGGTGTTTACCCCTATCCTCCATGAAATGTATGAACACTCAATCATCCAAAGTCATCAGGGTGTTCCCCTATCCTCCATGAAATGTATGAGCACTCAATCATCCAAAGTCATCAGGGTGTTCCCCTATCCTCCCATGAAATGTATGAACACTCAATCATCCAAAAGCCATCCGGGTGTTCCCCTATCCTCCATGAAATGTATGAAACTCAATCATCCAAAGCCATCAGGGTTTCCCCCTATCTTCCATGAAATGTATGAACACTCATCATCCAAAGCCATCAGGGTGTTCCCCTATCCTCCATGAAATGTATGAACACTCAATCATCCCAAACCATCAGGGTGTTCCCCTATCCTCCATGAAATGTATGAACACTCAATCATCCAAAGCCATCAGGGTGTTCCCCTATCCTCCATGAAATGTATGAACACTCAATCATCCAAGCCATCAGGGTGTTCCCCTATCCTCCATGAAATGTATGAACACTCAATCATCCAAAGTCATGGGGTTTTCCTCAGGACCTCAGTTCAAATAAAAGACAGACTTTCAAGAGGTCTTTCCTTTTCTACGATGGTCAATGCAGTTATGAGCTAAACAATGATTTAGACCTTTTTTTTTTTATTGTTAACATTACTATCATCTTCTATGCATGTATCCTGTGTGAAATTGAATGGTTGTTCCGTGTTCTGTCTTTGTTCCGTCAGTGGGTCAAGTCCAGTTACTACTCTCTGCGTGAGATGTCATTTCTTAAATTGATCCTACACCTTTTCTCCACATCCTGATCAGATTTCTATCTGAGAGGCAGAATCCAGAATATATGTACTAGCTAGTTTTACCTGGTGCGCATGGTAAGGGCCCTTTTAGGTTAACGTATAAACAAAACAAATAAAAACCAAAACACAATGAAATAAAATTCCCGGATAGTGGAAGAGTTACACTTTAGCAAAATATTTACACTCAACTCAAACAAAGCTGCCTCACAAATGCATGATGATTTTTTTCCCCCTTTCTATTAAGGTGGAAAATATTCTTCTCGTTGATACTCAATAAACGCAGTCAATATCATTCATAAACACATTTTTGACTTCAGAACTTTCTTTGACATGAACGTTAACAGCAAAATTAGTTTGCTGGAGTCTGGATGTTCTGCTGAAACGTAGTTAAACTATTCAGATATGATATTTCATTTCCTATTTTCTGTCTGCGTCTACTGCCTGACCCCCTCCCCCCCCTCCCCCCCCTTCCCCTCAGCCCACCCGTGGGTACTTATTTTCATCTTCTCTTGATCCTCACGACATCCAGTACGTTCTGAGTCCGCATTGCATGTACAGTTCTCAACAACAACAATAACAACAACAACACGAAGGCTTTAGAACACTGTTAAAACTTAGATTTGAATCTGCAGGACCTTGAAAGCGTTCATAATTCATGGCTTCATGTGGAGGAAGTCGTATTGACTTGAATGATTCCACTATGAAGAAAACAATGTCTTGTTTTAAATAATACCCCACCTAAGTTTCAAATCATTCTCTCTGTCTCACTGTCTCTCTGTCTGTCTGTCTGTCTGGTCTGTCTGTCTGTCTGTCTGTCTGTCTCTCTCTCTCTCTCTCTCTCTCTCTCTCCTCTCTCTCTCTCTCTCTGTATGTTTGTGCATATATGTCATGTGTGCACACACATTTTAATGTTCCGAAACATTTTATGATGCATCGCATTTTTGACATACATTTCAACGAAGGAACAGCAACAGTACAGGATGCATTTTTTGAACGTTCAGAAAAACACGAATTATCATAACGGTACCATGTGGTTTGATGGCTACGTTTTGTGACCGTGGAAATACTTTGGTAACACACACAAAAAACGGGCCTAGTTCTAATGGTGGCATCATCCAGGATGTGAGCATGGCTGGAAAAAAGAAAGCTGACTGGATTGAGACCTGTGATAAGATTCAGCAGAGTTTTCAAGACCGTCTTCCAAGGGACAGTGCCGAAGAAGAGGCAGGACACATGGAGAAAGAGATGGACAGACAATATTGCTGAGACATTGATGGGGAATGGAAAGAGACGGACAGACAATATTGCTGAGCAGATGGAGAAAGAAATGGACAGACGATATTGCTGAGCAGATGGAGAAAGAGACGGACAGACAATTTTGCTGACCAACTTGGAAGAGCTTTGATGCAAGCCAGGAACTCGCTCACATGCCTGAGAAGCGGTGACAGTTGATGCAACATCCAGGTCTTCAGTGCCTGGACAGTCCAGGCGGATTCAGTGGCCAAATCAACCTAGACTGTCTCTAACACACACACACACACACACACACACACAC
>JADBJO010001908.1:205000-210000 GCA_016801955.1 Conus betulinus | reverse complement strand
GTTGGTCTTATGCTGCTTACTGTCGTTTCTGTGGGTCTTTCCTATATACTGTGATAACACACACACACACACACACACACACACACACACACACACACACACACACACACACACACACACACACGAACACATACACACACACACACACACACACACACACACACACACACACACACACACACACACACACACACCACTCACACACGAACACACACACACGAACACACACACACACACACACACACACACACACACACACACACACACACACACACACACACACACACACACACACACACACACATACACACGCTCACGCATGCTTTAAGACACTGCATCAGTTACAAAACCATTACTCCCCCAGGAATTGGGTCATACGAACGATCAGCTGGCATTATCCTAATGATGAGTTCCCACCAAGAGAGCTGTCCAGCCATCCCTGTCTCCATTGTCAAGCCTTCAGTGCTGATTCCCAGTGGACCAACTCCTCCACACACCCTACACCTTCCAGCCACTACTTTCACGAATGGTCAGTTTTGTGGGAAAAAATGGGACAGGACTAAAGGAGCCGTCTGCAGGAGACAGTGGGTTGATGTGGGCGAATCAATGAAACCCATCCAGTCTCTTGTCCTAACCCTAACCCTATAGGCGATTTGTTTTAGGAGAATGAATAGGGATGGAGGTGGAGAATGGTAAGAAGAGAAAGAGGAGGGGGTTAGGGGAGGGGGAGGGGTGAATACGTGTGCAGCTCGTGGGTGTTAAGTGAAACATGGCCTGTCAGAGACTTACGAGAGGTAGATGGACCTTGTGACTTTGTCTGATTGTGCTGTGTAGTTTCCTTGTCACTCTTTTCCTCTGGGAAAGTTGGGTGCCAAAAATGATGACATGCTAAATATGCGACCCCAGTGATAATGGTGATGCCAGTGATGTTTGTACCTTAATCGACCACAGTCTCCTGAAAGGGTAATAAACAGGATTGCCTTCTTCAGTCTCTATCATCCATCTCTGTGACTATTAGGCTTTTGTCTCTTTTGCTGCCTCCATCTCTGCCTCTCCATTTCTCTCTGTTATATATCTTTCTCTCCCTTCCCCTCCCCCCCCCCCCCCCCCCACCTCATCCCACACAAAACACATCTCTTCTCCATACTCTTTTTCTTTTCCGTCTCGTCACATGGCAGTGGCAAAACTGTCGTTTGTTTATTAAGAATTTCATCCGATCACAGTCCAACTTGGAAAGCAAGTTAAGCACAACTCTACCAGAAGCAGCAGATTCCTCCATCAAAACAGGAAGCTGGAGGATTTCATGGTCACCGTGCTGAATTTGGTTGGCAGCGTTCATCCAAAAACAAGAGGAGCAAGACAAGAGCCGAGGCACACACAGTGAACCAAGGGAAAAGGACCATGAAAAGCGAAGTGTGCGTGTGTGCGTGTAGATATGCGCACGTGCGCTGGCGCGCGCGCATGCGTGTATATGTGTCTCTGTGTGTGTGTGTACTTATGAACAATTTGATGAGAAATGGGAGAGAAACCCAAAGGAGCTGTCTGCAGGTACTGGTGTGAAGTGGGTGTCTCAATAAAACCCATCCTGGCGCTTTTGGTGGTGTTATATAACAGCCTCCTTCTCCCCCGTGGCCTTTATTCGTTTTCTTTCGCGGGAAAGTGTATGCACTTTATGGGTCTTATCTACCTGTCTATCTGTCTCTGTCTCTGTCTGTCTGTCTGTCTGTCTGTCTGTCTCTCTCTCTCTCTCTCTCTCTCTCTCTCTCTCTCTCTCTCTCTCCTCTCTCTCTCTATATATATATATATAACATGCGCATAAACACTTGTTCGCATGCATCCGTGCACGTGAACTGATGTATCCCCTATCAGTCGCAGAAAAAAGTGTGGCCCCCACAAGGAAGTATAAAGCCTTAGTCAGTAGGTGTCCTCCTAATGATGACCACTTCTGAACGTGAGAGCTGTCCAACCATCACAGTCTTCATTGTCCAGCCTTCAATGCTGATTCCCACAATACACCTCCCCTGCCCCCCCCCCCCCCCCCCTCCCCACTTCTTCCCAACCCCCATTCCACCTACTACGTTCGCTAATGGCAAGGCTGTTGGGAAATAGAACACAAATGAAGGAAACTGTCTTCAGATACTGGTCTGGCGTGGGCGAATCAATGGAATTCCATCCTGTCTCTTTCGTGGTATTTCCTGACCCGATGGATCTCCTGCAATAACAAGTCGTTAGTTTGGGGGGGGGGGGGGGGGGGGGTCTAAAGCCGGTGGGTGTTGAGAGAACGTGGGTTGTCAATGATTCTAGCGTGGCAGCCCGACCTCGCTGATGTGTGCGACAATCCACTGCAATCCTTTGTCACCCTTTTCCCCGTGCATTTCTTTGCAGTAAGATGTAGGCAATGGTGACGAATCCCTCTCTCTCTCTCTCTCTTCTCTCTCTCTCTCTCTCTCTCTCTGTCTCTGTCTGTCTATCTCTCTCTGTCTCTCTCTCTCTGTCTGTTCTCTGTCTCTCTCTGTCTCTCTCTCTCTCTCTCTGTCTGTCTGTCTCTCTGTCTGTCGTCTCGTTTCTCTGCTCTTCTCTCTCTCTTTTTCTTTTGTTTTTCTTTTTTTTTTTCCTTTTGGTTTATTGGTGTTTTTTTTTTTTTTTTTTTTTCTAAATAGGTTTCTTCTTTTTAGTCACACCAATCGGGTTTTGACACCACCCCCCCCCCCCCCCCCCCCCCCCCCCTTTTGACCCATTGGAAAAGGGGTTCAGTGGGACCCCCCCCCCCCCCCCCCCCCCCCGATTATCGACTCACAGCTTTGGTAAAGTGAACTGTGATCTGCTCTAGGGCCCAGTACCTGCGCTCCACTGTTGTTACCTTTTACCCTGTCAAGCAGGTCAAGGTAAGCATAGACTTCATAGGAAATGGCCTGTAGTATTTCTATATTTAAACTTTGCCTTCGTCCAAATTATTTATCAAAGCAAGCTTGAAAGAAAAAAAAATAGGGATGCCACGGAACGGAAGAAACAAATTACAAGACACACACGATTTGAGGAAGAATGAACGATTACCTATCTCCTCAGATTATTATATCAATGGCAGTAGTGAATATAACATTTCTAAATTACAAATGTTATATTAGTACTATCATTAATGTAAATGATTATTCTTTACAATATTTCTGACATTCCAGCTCACCATTTTTCCAGCCTCCCATACACCACTATCATTACTATATGGTTACAATCATGATTATTATTAGACTATTAATATACATATTATAATGATCAAAACACCTAGATTCCATTTTTCCCATAATTTATACCCTTGCTTCTCCTCTTTGCTGTTCCTGTCCCCTCCACCTCCTCCTTTTTTTTCTTCCCTTCCCTTATTATTTGTATTAGTACTCTCATTATCATAACTATTATCATCAACATTATTGCTATCATTTTTTTTTTTTTTTTTTTTCACTTTATATTTCTGTATCATGCTTTCAATATCAGTGCTATTATTACCATTACCGTTGCTATGGTTGTTAACATTATCATCATAATTATCAATACGATTGTTATTATTGATATTACCATCACTACCATTAACATCACCATCGCCATCACACACCACCAAGACCATTGCCACGGCAACCTTGCTGTTTAAGAATCCTCTTACCCACTCTCCTTTCTCTCATACTACAACTGCTACCGCCACATTATCACCAAAAGTGGTAGTAATCCTGTCTTTTATTTATCATTTTCATATTTTGATCATCATCATCATTACCATTACCATTATTCCTATCAGTAATGTAATTATCATCATTGCTACCTCAACTCTAACATTGTCTCCTTCGTGACAGCCTCGTTTTCATTCAACGCCCACCTTGCGCTGAAGCGATCAGTGTTTTGTGTCTTGCCTGAAGAAGACCTAAGACGTCGAAACGCGTCGTGTTTTTTCTTGTGGTGATTCGTTTGTCTACTTTTTTTTTTGCGGTTGGCTATTAATTACATTTAAAATTTGTTTAGATTTCCGCCTGCAATCGCCTCACTTTGCAACAAGATCTGATTAATTTAGTAAAGAATCGTGTTTTGTCAAATGACAGCACTATAAATAGTTCACTTTGTGTATGTACAAATCTTTTATAAGCAAAACGATGTGTCAAGACAAGCCAATGATGTGTCAATCAAAAATGTTTGCCATTTGTTATGTAGGCATATATACCAACTTCTAAGGGTATTATAGCCTTCATGAATAAGCGTCTACGTCTCTCTCTCTCTCTCTCTCTCTCTCTCTCTCTCTCTCTCTCTCTCTCTCTCTCTCTCTCTCTCTCTCCAACCATCTCACTTGTCACATGGTAAAAACAAAAACAAACAACCAAAAACTTTGCTATTAGCTGAAGAGCTGCATCTGACTCCAGACCACTTTCGAAAGAATGTCACTGCCAAATGTCTGTTAGACTTCATCAAACCCAGAACAACGCTGCCAACTTCATTAGCAGAGCTTCTAATTCTGATCCCGTGCTCCTCCTCCTCTTCACTCGTTTCCACTTGTGGCCTGTTTCCTATCTCAGAAACTACAAGCTTTCTTCTTGGACTTCTTTCATTCTCCTGTCTGGTCTCTGGACCGGAGTAGCTTTCTGGACTGTGCAAAAATCTACACTCTCTCCTTCTAGCTCCACTTTCCTTTCGATACCTGATTTTCTCGGGAGACCTCGTACTACAACTAGGACTTGTGGAGAAAGATCTTGTTCTTTTTAAGCCTTGAAGACATGGAACAGACTCTCTGATAACGTCCGGTCTCTGTCTCCCACACTTTGGTTCTTACCTGGCCTTAAAAACTTATTGTTTATATCAGCAATAGGTTTGGCTCTGGCCTGCATATCTGCATCAGTGTGATGCTCTTCGTATTCTAAATGTCTACGTTCTTTTTTTTCTGCGTGAATGTTGTGAAATGTATATGCAACAGGTGCATTGTGGTATGTGCATATCTGTATATTAAGTGCGCTTAAAAACGTAAGTGC
>JADBJO010001908.1:192500-200000 GCA_016801955.1 Conus betulinus | reverse complement strand
TTGTTCGCACACGCTGCAACCAATTGCCCGTCTTCCCATCCTATACTGGCTCCTTAATCCCATCCTCCATCTCATCCATCTATTTCCTACATCCCACTATCCTTTCCCCTTTCAACCTTTCGCCTTCCCCTTCTGACCCCTCCACTTCCCCGTCGGCGGGACCCCGCCCCCTTCCCCCCCCCCCCCCCCCCCCCCCCCCCTCTCCCGATTTTTTTTTTTTTTTTTTCCAACGCAGCTTCACTCATCATTCTCCATCTCATCACTCACACGCAGGCTCGAGAACAAAGCAACAACGCATGCATCAAACTCACCCATGTAATCGACCCGCGTGAAGGCACACACACACACACACACACACACACACACACACACACACACACCACACACACACACACACGCACACACACACACACACACACTTATACACACACACGCGCGTGCACGCACACACGTACGCACGCACGCTCGCACACACACACATACACACACATATTCTCTCATGCATGCACACACGCACACACACACACACACACACACACACACACACACACACACACACACACACACACACATCAGAGAGAGAGAGAGAGAGAGAGAGAGAGAGAGAGAGAGGGGGGGGGGATCTACGAGCAAAAGCTTCGAGTGGTTGTAAAATCATGGAATGATTTCTTTTTAATTTACTCAATCAGAAACATTTTTTCTTCCTTTTATCTCCAAAATGAAGCTACATACAAACCGTGTCCTGTTGAAAACAAAATATCCAAGTTACTAGGAAGCAGCTGTCTGCAATTTTACACAAGGGTGACATTTGTTTTCCACTTTCCCTGTCTTTCATTGACAATAATTTCGTTGTTTTGTGTGTATATCTTCCTGCTCAACCATTCACGTGTGTCATTAACAACGAAACTGTTTTTTTTTTTTTTTTCTAGTTGAATAGTGTGTGTTGTATTTTTTCCACATAAGTATGTAACTGAAACTGAATTCCAGAACTTCCCAAACTCTGGGAATGGCCAATTCAGACTGTGACCAAAAAGTTTAAATCATCAGGAAACTGTGTCTCATCGTTAAGGTTCAGAACGGCCCAGAGCCTTGACAATGCCCACCTGAGTACACTCTACCAGTGATGAGTCTCCATTTCAACTTCTTTTTGGAAAAACTAACAGAAAAAAGCTGCACGCGATAATGACACAAGAAGAATAAAAAAAAAAAAGAAGAATGAAATTCCCCAGCACAGCCGTAGTAACTCATGACATTTCTAATGTTACTTTACTGATGCACACATTCGGTTGGGTTCCAAAAAAGATTTTGCTGGACATAATGGAGCCAAAGGATGTGAGCTTGTCCACCACTCCGAGAGTATATTCACCGATACAAATCCGTAGGATAGTTCTAAAGTCCTGGCCCATGATTTCCATCTTCTTAATGCTAATGTTCAGGCCGAAGTATCTGCATGCAAGAGCCAAACTGTGACCATTCTCTGAAACGTCTTTCCCATGTGTGTTGCTAAGACAGAAATGTATGTAAGCAATGCTCTTGGTCTCTGTGACGAGAGTTCAGAGTGGGATGGTGTTGTCCTTCAGTGGAAGGAATGAGAATCTTTTCTCAATTAGAGTACATCAAAATGTCACCTCCGCCCTCTTACTAGTCATGAAAGGAGCAACTTTCCGGTACTAGTCATTGACAGAAATTTTAATTTTTTCTTGGGATTGTTTGAACTGCTCAGGAGTGGCTCAGGAATAAATCAATCCTTAGGCTTGTACACTCGAAAGTCCTTGTAGGTACTAGACACAGAATTAGAGATAAATCCAAACATTCAATACTGAATGATCAGCAAAGAACTGACACAAGTTAAGTGTACGTTTACACGTCAACTTAGCTTGTTTATACAAGGGTAAACTATTCAAATCAATTTTACTAACTCAGTTCTAGCTGACCTTTTTTTCCTCACTTCTTTTGTCATCATTAAGAGAGGGGACATTCTGAAGGAGTTGAGTTGAAGTCCACAGGATATATCAAAACTTATTTGATGTCGGAGAGGATTGTCCGATCTCTCTCTGGTTGCTGGTGACTGGTCCACCTTCTTTTGATGCAGGCTGATCTTGGGGTGTTGTCTCAGCTGGGCCGATAAAATGGACACATGGGGTAGGTATGAACCCAGGCTCTAAACAAATAAACAGAACCTGTACTGTAGGTTAAATAGCCAAGTGTCCAACTGTTGAGTTTTCACACTTGCCCTCTGGCTTTCAGTAAATGTGTGAGACCTCAGCCAACAAAGGATTAGACTAGCATAAATAATTTGCCATAATTAATGAGTCTCCAGTTTGACTCCAATTTGGAGAGAATTTTAACAAGGGGTAGACACAGTCACACAATGTCAAACAATGGAAGTCAAACAACCCTTCAATTTTTCTTATGAATTAAGTTGAAGTAACATAAATATACACTCAGCCCAAGTTACATGTTGATCAGACATAGAGTCACCTACTACAACGCATTCTGACAATCAACAGTATTCATAAATACTGCTTTTCCGGTCGGGATTTATCATTCAGATATCATTTTAAGAGATAGTATTGAATACTGACAAAAGTCAGATGGTCAAAAAATGTTAATCAAGCATTTTGCCATTTTTTTTACCAAGTTGTGGCAAGCAAACTATTACAATAGAACACTCATTGGTCATCTTGACAGATGTCACCAGGTATGGGCATAAAATTACACTGTTAAACCCACATGGCATACATACAAGCAATGCACAGTCTCAACATGTAGAAGCACAGTTTCACTTGCAGTTCTGGGATGAACCAACAAATCTTAAACAGGATCGCAGAGGAGGTGAGATAAACTTTCAACTGTCTGGTTCGCCCCTGCTGTAATTCTTGATTCTTGATTCACTGGGGTTGTTGAGTCTTACAATCATCTGTGGAGAGCAGTGAGTGCCTTTTGTGGGGCTAAGCTACCTATTCAGGTTTCTGTTCCGGTTTGCATTGTGTCACCAAAGACAAAGAAAAGGGGGAGGGGGGGGGGGGGGGGGGGGGGGGGGGGTTCCTCATCCCCGACCTCTTACAGTGTGAGGGGATGTGTAGAGGATTCGAGGACGCTCTATGTTAGTGGTTGGCATCGATTTTGTTAGCCTACATGCCTATTGACAAAGCACCGTTTAACATAATTGCGTCTTGCATGGGCAGAAAGCACATACGATTGCCATGGCGCGGATAGAGTGGAAGGGAAGGAGAAAGAAAACGACCCCTTGTCTCAACCAGAGATGATCACCGCTTACTAGATAAGGGGGAGGGGGGTGGGGAGGAAGTAATGAAGAGACAGAGACAGTAAGGGAGGGAAACAGGCGACATGCTCCAAAGAAATATCACCTGTATCTATGTCATTGTTGCCAATGCTGGGCTGCTGGTGACCTCAAAGAAAATTCGGCATACTGTGGGGAGCGGCAGAGAGAGACTGAGCATTGATGTAGATTAGTAAGTTTCAAAATGGAGTGACGAAGGGCGGAAAATGAAGCAAAATTTAGAAAGAGAGGAGGTTAGTTACCGCCAAGGACATAGACAAACAGTACAGGACAAGACACAATGCACGGATCTTCTTCAGGCAAAAACAAATAACATATGGGACAGTGAAAACGAAGAACGAGAAACCACTTATCTTCTCATATTCGGCGCACGATCAAAATGGCCGCCGGACGGAAACGAGGCAATCTGTATTGCCGTTTGGGAGACAAAGGGAGAGAGGAAAAAAGAGGGGAGAAAGAAGGGCGAGCAGAAAGGTGGTAGTGGTTGTGGTTTAGTACAGGATGGGGTGGTTGTCCTTACGCAATGTCACGGCCTCGCTGGCTGGTTTTTGATCTTTATAAGCTATGAATAGCTTCCATCACTATGTTCATGAAGGATTCCTTCTTCCCCCCCTCCCCCCTCTATTTCTCTTCCTTCCCTTTCCCATACATTCGCCATCATTATCATTATTATCATCATCATCCTCATGATGGTCATCATGATGGTTTTTTTTTTTTTTTTTTTCCTCTTGATGATTCTATGGAGGCAAAAAAAAAAAAAAAAAAGAAGAAGATGATTAAGAAGGACGAGAATCATGAAAAGCTGAACCAACAAATCAGACAGACAAGCAACAAATGAAAATACATGACACGAGAAACACTGATAAAAAAAAATCAGGAAAAAATGAACATGTATGTTTGTTTGCTTGTGCAGAGTACGTGTATGCATGGACCTACGCTCTCTCTCTCTCTCTCTCTCTCTCTCTCTCTCTCTCTCTTTGTGACGGAGAGAAAGAGAGAGAGAGAGAGAGAGAGAGAGAGAGAGAGAGAGAGAGAGAGGGGGTGCGTGCATGCGTGCGTGCGTGAGTACGTGCGTGCGCACGTGAAGGGAGAACCATGGCTGCTAAGTGCTTTGAATTCAATTAGAACGGGAGCAGATGTTCGTGTCAGGAACTTGGAGATGAATTAATTAGACGCACTAAATAGATTTCACAAGGAAATACGTGGCTCATCTTTGGAATAATTTCAATTCTCTTCCAACTAAAAACAAACAAACAAACAAACAAACAAAAAGATCAGTTACGTTGAATGCATACTGATAAATATAGGGTTAGATTTTTCTGTCTTGTTTTGGCACAGTACATGCCGCAAAAAACAACAACAACAACAAAAAAACAGAACATGTACTAACAGTTTAAGTGATTTGGTAATCGTTTCTTTAATGCTGTTTACTCGGAGGTAAACTTCATGTTCGACACCCAACCCATGAACAAATAGGACTGATTTAAAACGTCACTAAATATTAGAGCAAAGTATTTATGTTGAAGTAAAACTTGTCATTCTGGTAATCCTACAACATTGCATTACAAACGTTCACACCCTTACAACAGGGTTTATGCATCTATATCAATCTCATGCTCATTATCTCCCAAATCTTATAACATCATACTTATTATCAATAATTAGGCAATATGCAGTTTTTTGTCACACAAATACATTACAATGAAGGCTGCACAATAAAGAAAGGACTTCTACTGAACAAGTGGTTTTTATGAAACACGTACACTTGGTTTGAAATTCTTTTGAACGTTTATTTACTGACGACTGCATGGATGTTTATGACAAACTTTCACCTAAGTTTGTGAATTGTGGTGTGGATAAGCATTTCAAACAGATGATACCTGCTATTTCATAATCATATTCACAAAATTCATATTAAAAAAAAAGCAACTAGTAAAAAATCTTTCAAATGTCCAAACTTCAAGGACTATTCAAGTCCTTGGAAAGGGCCCCTCAAAATTGAAGGACTACTAAGGACTTTCTAGGACTTTAGCATGAGCCCTGTGGTAACCATCTGCCTTCGGACCCTTGTGTGCTGTAGGTCCATCTCTTTCTAGCGAGATGCAGAGTCATCTCTCTGAAGAGACGATAGTGGGGGTTACCATCGGCCGAAACTAAACTTGGACTGAACAACTGCGGACTATTTTTCCCCTTCCCCATTTCTCACCAGACATTAAGCTGTGATCTGAATATTAGTCTTTTAGGTCAGACAAAAATCCAAGGTTCCGTATGTAGTTTGCCCGTATCACACGTAAAAATAACCGACGACGACGACCCTTCGGAATTTCTGTATGAACATCCACTCTAATAAGTACAAAGACAGGAAAACATCTAAATGGCGCCGTACTGTGGCGTCGAGCTATCCCTGGAGAGAACAGCCACACAGAGACATCCTTTATGACTATAAGGGGAGATGAGGCACATGGTGACGTATGCGTTTATCTTATGCAGACATTGACCATTTCGATCACGCCTAAGCCGACTTTATCCATGGATGATAAAATTAACAACAGGAGGGAAGGGAGGGAGGTGCAGAGTTTTTTCCTCCAGTGATGTGCTCTCTGTGGACTCCTGCTAGGTCAGGAACCCATCCAATCAAATCACTGGCCGTTAAGATTCGATCAGCGGTCCGGGTCGGTAGCGGTCGGTCGGGGTGGCGGTATTGGGTGGCTCATTGCTCATTACTCCATCGCCTACGACGTTACAGGCAGCGGGCAGCGAAATAATGGCCAGGACAGACCACGAAGTGTCTCCGCACTTGCCGCCCGTTATAAATCACAGTAAATCACGTTGAGTACGTCTTCGTATGCACAAGTCCGATCTGATTGATGGCTATGTCACGGGGCGTGACTGCCCTTTTGCAATTCTGGGGAGTTCTCCTCTTAACTTTGTGTCTGACAAAAAAGATAATCAAATTGTCAGGGAAAATGAGGGACCTCTTTCATACAAGGCTACAATTTTCTCCAAATCATTGTTGCTGTTGCACAAAGATGTCCAGACACGCATGAAAGCTGGATTCTGTGGGAAAGGAACTATTCACGAAGAGTGTGTGACAAAAGGTTTCAGAGGAGTATGAAAGCGAAAACTTTACAGCAACAAACAGATCTCCACTGGGAATACAACTAAAAAAAAACTGCTGTCAAAGCACTGGCTTGTTTCAAATACGTTATTCAGACAGAATGCCACTGGAAATGAAAGGCAGTCAGTCCTCTGGAACTCTTCATACTTCATTTGTCCTAATGATTGACATCTGCTGTGACCATTTTCCCCCCTCTTTCATGTTGTTTTGACGGCATCCTTTTCTGCTTCCTGCCTGTCTGTTGACGGAAGGCAGGGCAGTCATGTACCCGTTGCACAGTACTGCGACGCGCAAATAAAGAACAAATTTACAGCCTTGAGCCAGTGTTTAACCAGTAATGTGATTACCCATCACCCGCAGACTTTCGTCAGCCATCAAAAGGAACATCGTGAAGTCATTTGCATACCTGACCTGGTAAGCACGCCTGCCCGTCATTTAGCAAAGAAAAAAAAAAAAGAAGAAGAACACACACACACACACACACACACACACACACACACACACACACACACACACACACACACACACACACACAAACAAACAAACAAACTGAAATAGATAGGAGATTATCACTCAATAAAATTTTGCCAGTGGTTAGGCTTATGCAGTAAGGTAACAATGCTTTAATACCGACATCAACATCCATCCTGTAAACTTTGGTATTGGGCCACCCTGACACGTGAACCGTTATCGATCATTGCCACACGGCTGGGTCATCTCGGCCGCACTGCTCAAACTTGACAAAACCCAGAAGATTTTCCACCATTTTTACACTACATGATCTGATGTTGCTCGTCCGCTTTGCGTATGCATTTCCATGGATCATGTTCTGTGTGTCTGCACTAATAAATACGTTGTGTGACCGAATCTATGACTGAACTGGCGCCAATGAATCCAGTCGTCATTTTGGTAGAGAAGTAAAACCAACATTGGTTATCTGCTCCTGATTACGGACAGCTAGCGATCCTGATTGGACAATTGCAACAATATTGACAGGGAAAGATAACTGAAATAGAACACTGCAACTATCTGCCAACATTCTGCTGTAGATGTGGTAAACAGGTCCGACCAATGCATG
>JADBJO010001908.1:172500-175000 GCA_016801955.1 Conus betulinus | reverse complement strand
TGTGGAAGTCCACTCTGAGAAGCAAATCAAAAGATACAAAGTATGCATTTATCCCATGCAGACATTTACCTTTTCGATCACGCCCAAACCGACTTTATTCGTGATGATGAAATTAACAGCATATAGGGGGAAGGGGCGGGGGATGGGGGGTGGAGGGGGGTGCAGAATTTTTCCCTCCAGTGATGTGCTCTCTGTGGACTCCTGCTGGTCAGGAACCCATCCAATCAAATCACTGGCCGTTATGATTCGATCAGCGGTCCGGGGTGGCGGTATTGGGTTTGCTCATTACTCCATCGCCTACGACGTTACAGGCAGCGGGCAGCGCGAATAATGGCCAGGACAGACCACGAAGTGTCTCCGCACTTGCCGCCCGTTATAAATCACGGTAAATACAGTTTAGAATGTCTTCGTATGCACAGTTCGGAACTGATGATGGCTATGTCAAGGTGTGTGACTACCCTTTTGTGGTTCTGAAAATCTCTTTCTTAACTTTCCTTTTGCAAAATAAAATAAAATAAAATAAAATGAAATAAGATAAGATAAGATAAGATAAGATAAAATAAAATGAAATAAAAATAAAATAAGATAAAAAGAAAAATAAAAAAGAAATAAAAGAAAACAATCAAAGCTGTGTTACACATTTGCCAAATGCAAGTGAATGTTTCTTAGCCCTCTGGCGATGATAGATAATACTTTCAAAGCGTCCATCATAAAGCATACTTGTTCCGGCATTTGAATCACATTTCAGAGCTCTTAGACCATTGACGTAGCTAGGTCCGTCAAACGAAGAGGCAATGGGGGGGGGGGGGGGGGGGGGGGGGGGGGGGGGGGGGGGGGGCCGGGAGGGCTAGCCGATGTGGCCGTTCATTTAATAAAATATGATGTCATCGTCGTCAGTTTCAGCTAGTTTCGGTCGTTTGTCTGTCTGGTCCAACGGGGAATCTTTGGACTGGGGTCATTTTACCGATCAATATGAAAAGAACGGCGATATTCAACTATTTCAAAGGACAAAAAATGTGACATATGTATCCAAGAATCACACATTACAAAAAAAAAGACATTGATATTTGGGAAAAGCAGTGGGGAGGGAAAAAATCATACATAATGAAGGAACAAAGCACAGTAGAGGGGAAGTGAGGTCCTCGGCAGATATCGTCCTATCAAAAAGCATTGGCTTACAGCAGACATTCTTAATTTATACAACAAGAGGAGAGAACTGAAGAACAAGAAAAAAAGAGAGCAGATGGAGTAAAACAGTATAGAGCTGTTTGCAGGGAGATAAAAGGAATACATGAAGATAACAAAGGAGATTTTTTATGGATAAAGGAGCAGAGCCAAAACATTGAGGACAACCTACGGAACAACAGTTGGAAAACATACCAACTTGTAAAAGACCTGACAACCTCTAAACAAGAATAACTTTCTACCATACAGGACAAGTCAGGGAAGTGTCTCACAGAAAACAAGGTAATTCTCAACCGTTGGACAAGAACTGTGCTCTGTATTGTACAACTTCATCATGAAGGGGACCCACAAGTCCTGAATCTCCCCAAGTGACAGACAGTGACAACTTCCCCATACTGTGTGAAGAAATAGAATCAGCAGTTAATCCTTGAAACTGGGAACATCAGCAGAGATGGACAACCTACTTGCAGAATCAGTGATGGAAGGAGGAAGATGCCACGATCAGTGCCCCCACAGTCTGGCAAACTGGTGAGTGGCCAACATCATGGACCCCATCCCTGATCATCACTCTCCCCAAGACAGGCAACTTACAATGTTACCAAAATTTACCGAACCATCAATACGGTCAGTCGTTGAGCAAGGTGATGCTGAGATCCTTTTGAACAGACCGAAGTCGCAAGCAGAGCTGATAATTGCTGAAGATCAGACAAGGCTTAGAGCGGGCCACAGCACCACTGAACAGATTTTTAACTTAAGGTTTAATGTGTGAGAGATATCATCAGCACCAGCAGGACCTGTACCACATTTTTGTGGATTTCAAAAAAGCCATCAACAAGGTTTGGCATGCAGCTTATAGGCGACCACGAGACTGTACAACATCAATACCAACCTGACCAGGACCACAGAATACCTCCACGATAAAGGCACCAGCACAGTCTTCCTCAATGGCACCATAGGAGTGTGGTTTCAAGACAACTGTGGGGAGTGAGGCAAGGCTGTCTACTCTCTCCCCACTCTTTTCAACATGTACCTGGAGAGAAGTATGACTGACGCACTGGAGGACATCAAGACTAAGTAAGCATTGGTGACAGGATAAAAAAAACAAACCTACTCGTCGTCGATGATATTGACAGGCTAGCAGGAGGAGAGCAGGAACTATAGCCAGCCTAGCAGAGCACCTTGACAAATGTTCTACAGCATTCAGTATGGAGATCAGCGCCGAGTAGGACTGACAGCACCATTGGCATCAGCGCTAGCATCGCTCTCAAGGGAGAAAAAACTTAGAAACACTTCAGAGCTTCAAGTACTTCAGAGC
>JADBJO010001908.1:165000-167500 GCA_016801955.1 Conus betulinus | reverse complement strand
GCCGAGATATTCTGCATCCACTCTGCAACTAGCGATAGCGGCCTGGACTCAGCATTGGCCTGACGCAACAAACGACAAGAAAAAGGAAAGGAATTTTCCATAACAACAACCTAAAAGTAGAAACACAGGAAGTGGTGAGGAATGGTGTTCTTTGGAAGTATATGTGTTTGTGTGCGTGCGTGCGTGCGTGCGTGCGTGCGTGCGTGCGTGCGTGCGTGTGTGTGTGTGTGTGTGTGTGTGTGTGTGTGTGTGTGTGCGCGCGCGCGCGTGTATGTGTGTGTGTGTGTGTGTGTGTGTGTGTGTGTGTGTGTGTGTGTGTGTGATAGTATGTATGTATCTATGTGTGCGTGTGCCCGCGCGCAGCTACACACACACACACACACACACACACACACACACACACACACACATACACGCGCGCGCGCGCACACACACACACACACACACACACACACACACACACACACACACACACACACACACACACACACACACACATACACACACACACACACACACACACACACACACACACACACAAGAAGAAGAAGAAGAAGAAGAAAGAAGAAGAAGAAGAAGAACAACAACAACAACAACAACAACAACAACAACAACAAGTCGTCAATGAAGGAAAGTGATTGCTCGTTCATTTTTCGCTGTACTGAGTGTTTTGTATCTTGCATGAAGAAGAGCTAAGAGGTCGAAACGCGTCGTGTTTTGTCTCGTGATTCGTTTGTCCTACGGTTTCTTGGCGGTTGGCTATTAATTACATTTAAAATTTGTTTAGATTTCCGCCTGTAGTCGCCTCCCTTTGCAACTAGATCTGAGTAATGTGAGAGTAGATGAATAGCTATGACAGTATGAAATGAGGCGTCATGCTGCTTCATTTACAGCCTTTTACCTAGGAAAGAAAAGGCTCCCTTTCAGGTCTGCCATTCTGCCGTGCAAGGAATGACTGCGTGGCGGGTACCCTCGATAGGGTGGAGGGTTGGTAGGGGCGAACTGGACACTGGCAGTTTCATAAAGGCTGGATGAGTGGCGGTTGACAACTGCACACAAGAAATCCATCCATCCCCAAATTTCCTCCCCAGTTCACATCGCCAAAGTATTTTTTTTTCACCCCTCGCCTCCTGCCCCAGTCCTCATCTTCTCAAAAAATTGACTATGTGTTGTTTTCTCTGTTGTTGTTGTTTGTTGTTGTGTTTGTTCTTATTCTTGTTCTTGTTCTTGCTCTTGTTATTGTTGTTGTTGTTGTTGTTGTTGTTCTTCTTCTTCTTCTTCTTCTTCTTCTTCTTCTTCTTCTTCTTTTTCCTCCTCCTCCTCCTCCTCCTCCACCTCCTCTTACTCTTCTCCTCCTCTTCCTCCTCTTCTTCTTCTTTTCCTTTTCTTCTTCTTCTTCTTCTTCTTCTTCTTCTTCTTCTTCTTCTTCTTCTTCTCTTCTCCTCCTCCTCCTCCTCCTCCTCCTCCTCCTCCTCCTCCTCCTTCTTCTTCTGTTTTTTTTTTTTGCTGTCCCATCTACTGTGCCACCTCAATGGCGTTGCACCCACACTTTTCAATCCGACCACCCCGTCCACAGCCACAGCACCAATTCTGGCCTGCCGCAGCCCCGTCACAGGTAGTCCACAGGTAGCAGTCAATGTCAAGTCGTCAAGAGGCAACCCATTGGAGGAGACACTGCACTGCTGCTGAGTCCCGTCGGTGGTGTTCAGTGCTGCCTGTTCTGATCCAACATAAACAGGACACCACCCACTAAGCCCCCGACAGTGATTGCGTACACGCAGAGCCGGCACGAAGATGAGCTCTCCCTCTGGAGGGCGCCATCACGTCCGTTCAACAACAGCTTCCCATGAATTTGCCAGACCGCTGACCTCGACGGAATCAAACCAAGGCCATGGACGTGGAGAGAGCATCCAAACTGAGGCAACCGTGAGAACAGGGCATGAAGGGCCACAGAATTCAAGATTTTTTTTTTAAATGCTGATCGATGAGAATGAGGATGATGAAGATGATGCTACGGAGTTCCATTCCAGTCTGAGACTGCATGACAGGGCTGTCTGTACTGTATACTTACTGTCATTATATATCCTAGCGTCAACCACGCCCAAGAGATACAGATACCTGCAGTGTTGGTGAGGAAATTTGAGCAAAACTTTCAGAGACGCGTACATTCAGTGGATGAAACTCGACTGTGTGGTCCCAGTCTACCCAACTGAGCCCGTAGCAAACTCAACTCTGTATTTGAGCCGGTCGAAGCGAAAAAAAAATCCCACATCACTCTGATGGGAATCGAATCCACGACCTCCCAACCGGGAGTCCACAACACTTACCACTTTGCTACGTGGTTAGTTTCTTCTTCTTCTTCTTTCTTCTTCTTCTTCTTCTTCTTCTTCTTTTTCTTCTTCTTCTTCTTCTCTTTTTACCCCCCCACCCCCCTTTCTCTCTCTGGGTAGTTGGTACAACTGTGATGGTTTTAAATTAAGCGTAATGCTGCTTCATTTAA
>JADBJO010001908.1:145000-150000 GCA_016801955.1 Conus betulinus | reverse complement strand
GCGTGTGTATTTTTTTCAAACAGCATTTATGAATCGTATGGCTCTTGTTGTTTTATTTCCGTTTTAATCTGTGTGTGCATCTGTGACCTTTACTTCTACATATGTTGGCGAGCAGTCTGTTGTGAAACAGACCGTGTCTATCCTCTGTTTGTTCTGTCAGTTTGTCACTTGTCCCGCATGTCTGCGTTCCCATGGGAACAACATCAAAAGCTGACCGCATCAGCTTCTGGCGTTTGTGATCTGTCAGCGGCGTCTGCTCGCGCGCACGCCCTAGCTAACACATGCATAGCAACACATGCACGCATACATGCAACCATGCGTACATTCATATACATACATGCATTTGTGCACATACACACTCATCCACTAAGACATGGAAATACACACACACACACACACACACACACACACACACACACACACACACACATATATATATATATATATATATATATATATATATATATTTATATATATATATATATATATATCCTTTCTGTTTCAAGCGCATGGGCTTATTTGTGCATGCACCTATATTATCACAAAGCCTATCATACACAAGCACAGATAACACACATAGACGCCCCCTCCCCACAAAACAAACAGAGAGAGAGAGAGAGGAGAGAGAGAGAGAGAGAGATGAGAGAGAGAGAGAGAGATGAGAGAGAGATATATATATAATATAAAAATATATAATAAATATTCATAATATATCCGCAATATACTGTGATTCCTATATTTAGACCTACTTACAGTTGGTGATTTCAGCAGCCTTTGCCAAGCAAGATGCTATCGGCAGACTCAGCGTCCAGTGCCAAGATCTGACACAGTGGCTTTAATTGGTGTTGACCTGAGATTGAACAATACCTCAAGGCCCTTCCTAACTGCAAAAAAGCTGTAAAACAGGGTTACGTTCTTGCACCCACACACCATTGCGAATATTTGTCAGTGTAATGCCGCTACCACAAAAAAGATCATGATGGTGACAGGCATGTCCATTGTGGTGTGCGCATGTTGGCTATAGTTGAAAGTATAGTCAAATGCCGTTAATCATCGGCTGGTAAAGAGTTATGGCGCTTTCCGCTTTCTATATTTAGATGAGATTGAATCATGTGATGGTCCAGGAACTCTTGAAGAGTGGGGACGGAGGGGAAGACAGAAAAAACAAACACCAAAGAGAACCAGTCCAAACCAAACCAAACCAAACCAAAACAAAAACAAAACAATACAAAACAAAAACAAAAACAAAAAGCAAAAAAAAAAACATGCATTGACAAGATTGTAGAATGAATAATAAAAAAAAAAAAAAAAAAAAACCAAGCCTTTGCCTAGAGCTGACAAGACTGGAAGAACCTAATGGCTTGTTCTTCACTTTGGCTCTTCTCAATGACTTCCTATAGGGCCAGTAGAGAGAGAAGAGAAGAAGGAAGAACTCATGTTCAGATTCTGAATTGGTTTTGTATGTAGTGCAAATGGTGATTAAAAAAACCACTCTTCTAGAACTCTTCTTTCAATAGGTGATTTTTTCCAGCAAAGCCTCTCCAGCATTCAGTTTATGCTCTAGATGTCTATGGTACCGAAGGCAGGGAGGGGGGGGGGGGATACATTCGTTACTTTTTGTCTCCATAGAAAACCTACCGGACGCAGTCGCAAATGAAAGATTCACGAGGTAGAATCGGGCGTATCTGATACCCTGAACCCTTTCGTTTGTTCACAAAAAAGAGACTTTACCGTGCTCCATTTGTGGGGGCGAGACGGGACTCTACTTATTTCTCCCCTTTTTCTCCTCACAGCCATTCATTCACTGCGGCTTCCTCTGCCGACAGAAAACATCAAGGCTTGACATTTCGCAAACGCGGTCCTCTCTCCAAACTTTTTTTTTTTTTACCGCAGTGAAGGTCACAGCTTGCCCGGAAGTAACACATATGACTGGCGACTTGATCAAAGTTCAGCTAAATCTCAAGATGTGTCGCTAGGTCCTGACTACCACGTGAAATGTTTCATTTCACAGAAGAAATGGTTGTTGCATATAATACCAGCATGATTTCAGCATACTTCAGAACTTTCTGTGTGGTTTGATTTTGTGCAGGAGAGAGAGAGAGAGAGAGAGAGAGAGAGAGAGAGAGAGAGATGGTAGAAGTACACACACAACACACACACACACACACACACACACACACACACACAGGGAGAGAGAGAGAGAGAGAGAGAGAGAGAGAGTAGAGAGAGAGAGAGACAAGTGTATAATGTACGCACTTTCCCTATCATACACAAGCACAGACTGATACACAGACACACACACACATTATACTTCTCCTCCCCACCTCCAGACAATGTCACGCACATGAAGTGTCAGAGAGAGAGAGAGAGAGAGAGAGAGAGAGAGAGAGAGTTATATTTCGGACGGACCTGTTTAGCCTGTGGAGAGCTCAGCAACGTATGCCAAGCAAGACACTATTCTCGAACTCAGTGTTAGAACCAAGATCATGGTCACATGTCTGACGCGGCGTCTATGATGGCGATTTAGAGGGCGATGGGGAAACGCTTGGCAGTGCCTGTCTCCTCTACAACTGCTGCTGCTGCTGCTGCCTCTCCTCCTCCTCCTCTCCTCCTCCTCCTCCTCCTTTTTTCTTCTCCTCCTTCTCATTCTCATATTACTATTAGTCCTACCTACTTGCTGCTGCCACTGCTATTCCTGAGTAAATTAAGCGCTATTTTGCTGGCACCTCCAATTTTAAGTTATTAAGTACATTGCGCTGATAAGGGTAAATTCATCAACAACAGAATCAAAACTAGATGTAGTGAAATTACATTTTGAATGAGAGGGTATAACGGCAATCCTAGCCCCCCCCCTTTCATCCCTCCCTCACACACACACACACACACACACACACACACACACACACACACACACACACACACACACACACACGATTGCACAGCCTTGGTTTCAGTCTGAGCAAGAGACACAGCGGTTTGACACATGAGGGCAAAGCGAGCTTCTTCCTGGCATTGTCTGCATTAACTCAGCGTCGTCTGAGGAACCAGGCCTGTCAGGTTTCCGGTGAAGAGGAATCTCTTCGACTCACTGGTGGTATCCATCCATCCATCCATCCATCCATCCATCCATCCATCCATCCGTCCATCCATCCATCCCTGTCAGTGATGTAGGAGCTGAACTCTGACGGCACATTTGAAAAGAACACTTCAGGCACTCAAAATGAATCTTCAGATGGACTCTCGCATCTCCTACAAGTAAATAATAAAGAACTGAATGTGTCAACACATATCGAACATGTACACTACGATGTTGATTGAAAGTATAGCAAAGGCTGGCTGTTAACATTGTGATGGCACTTTCTTGTCTATTGATTTAAATGCAATTGAATCATGCTCCAATCTAATTGCTAAAAAAATACCCTGAGAACTGTTGAGGGAGGAGGGGAGGGGTGGGAGAAGGGATGGGGGGGGGGTGGGGGGGGCAGAGGGGAAGACAGAAAAAAAATGATGTATTGACAAGATTGCAGAACGGACGAAGAAAAAACCAAAACCTTTGCACACACAGCCAACAGAACTAGAGAAACCTCCTGACCTGTTCTTCAGTGTGTCATCCCAATGAATCCCTATGTGGCTAGAGTAGGAGAAGAGACGAAGAAGGAAGAAATCATGTTTAGATTATGAGTATATTATTCCATGTATAGCAAACAGGGAAGAAGTACCCCCCATAAAACTCTTCTTTTCACAGTTAATGTTTCCAGCGAATTCTTTCCATCCTTCCATTTACACTGCAGATATCTTCGTTCTCACTGCGTCTCTTCACATTCGTGTCTTTGCCCCAAAAGAGTACGTACGCAGGCAGTCGCGAATGAAAGATTCATGAGATGGGATCGGGCGTAGCCGATACCTTGAGCCCATTGGTTCCTTCACAGACAGACTTTGATGTGCTCCATTTGTGTGTGTGTGGGTGGGGGGGGGGGGGGGGGGGGGGGGCGGACAGTACTTGACTCGTCTCTCTTCTCTGTCCTCCCAGCCAGACATTGACTACAGCTTCCTCTGCCGACAGAAAGCATCAAGGCTTGACATGTCGCAAACGCGGTCCTCTCTTCTCCAAGCTTTTACCTCAATGAGGGTCAAGTCTTGTCTTAGAGCAATACATTTGAGTGACGTTGGAACAAGCTTCGGTTAAACAATCTCCCTCCCTCCCTTCCCCCCCCCCCCCCCCCCCCAAAAAAAAAAGATAGACTAGATCATGTCCCAGTGTACCATGGGTAAAATGGTTCCCCGCGTGTAATACCAGCATAGTTTCCTCATGAAATAACACATGTCAGAACTTGAAGTATAGTTGGATATTTGCAGGAAAGAGAGAGAGAGAGAGAGAGAGAGAGAGAGAGAGAGAGAGAGAGAGAGAGAGAGAGAGAGAGAGAGAGAGAACGGGATGTATTCGTAGTTAAAAATGATTCCCCCCCCCCCCCCCCCCCCAAAAAAAAAAAAAAAAAAAAGAAAAACGCGAACAAAAATACCTGAAAGCTTTTCAAAATGACGTTTGAATGAATGTCCACCTCGATAATAATTATTATGTAAATAGTTGAACAATCCGAATAATTATCCACGTCGAATCAACAACAACAACAAAATCAAAGAAGTGTCAACTCAGAGCCTTCTATTCCAACGAAAACGTAGGCCACAGACGTGCAGGTTCAACATATCTGAATCAACATTGCAAACATAATTAGTATGCCTCCAGCACAAATGATTTCCGTTTACCAAATGACTGTTCATGCTCACTGCTGTCTGGGTAGTACGGTTTTGTGCGTTTTTAATGTCTGTTGTTTGTACGACTGAAGAAGACCAAATTTATGGTAAATTCACATCCCTGTCTTGTCTTGATGTATTGGACACGCGTTACTGTGCACACTGTTTCTTCTTGTGTGTTCATTTGTATTTTGGGGTTAAAAATGTCATTGGCGTTGATATACTAGATTTGTCAAATGGTATCAAAC
>JADBJO010001908.1:130000-132500 GCA_016801955.1 Conus betulinus | reverse complement strand
AGAACAACAACAAACGTCAAAAACCAAACTGTCTGTCTTGTCTGTCTGTCAACGCTCGAGTGTCGGTCTGCTCCAACCCACCACTGCCAACCCCCACCCGCCCATTCCGGTAGGGTGTAACGTGGCTGATGACACAAGGTACAGTTTTTGTTGTTGGAACTCTCCTTCAGGTTTTAGTGTGTCGTTGAATTTCCGCATGAAATATCGTAATTAATTTCCGTAACTTCTGCCATATTCTAAAAACTAAAAAAATTACCATTTTGTGGATATAAATGTTGTCCCCCCATTCACATTTTGCGCAGGCGCCCACCTGAGCGCTTAATGACAAAAATGTTGGGTCCTGTAAAACACCACAATAGCGGTGAGGAAGTATGAAAACCGGTCGATCACGGTGATCGAAATCGAAAAATTCAAGCGCCGAAAGAAAATTGAAGAGGAGAAGCTCTCTGAGAGACAGAGAAGTCATTTTTGTTGTTGGTAACCTCTCAAAAGGTGGTCTTTAGATGTTTGTTGCAATTTTTGCAGTGAACATGTGAAATATCGTAATTTGTTCGGCCAAAGCAAGTCTGTTCCCATAGTAACTTTGTAATTTATAATCTAGAAAATCATGTTGTGGATAAAGAAATGTACAGTGCAAATACTCCCACGGCCCTAGCAAGTCCACTTTGATATGTAACTGAGTATTCGTCATCTAGAAAACTGTCCTGCCCCAAAGCACCGAGTGCTGTTTCTGCTCTCTTTGCCTGGCGAGTAGCGGACGCTCCAAGAATGACACACACACACACACACACACACACACACACACACACAACTAGTGCATACTCTCCACAAAATCAGCCATGGGCTCATCAAGGGCAATGCCGCCAGAGAAATTCCTGACCCCTGCAAAGAGAACCCAGCAAGGGAAATCCACCCCACAGCATTTAAGGACAGCGAGACCACAAACATCGTTATTCGCTCGCCATGCTGTCAATAACACCAAGGGCTACAAGATTCCAGATGGCACTTCAGAGCAGTACAGATGCTCCTGTTTTGTAAAGACCATCGAGGAATGGAACCACCCGGAAGAAAACAACAGTCCAGGCTAGTACTGTGGACGCATTCACAGCAGTGGTGGGCAGTTCTGCAGCCCTCCACTAAACCTATGCTGCACATTAGTTAGTCAGGCTAGGTAGGTGGGTAAAGGGTGGGGGTATTTCTTTTTTGTTTTTCTTTTTTTTTTTTTTCGCTCTCCGTGTTTTCCGTCGCAGTATAATCAAGTTGGTTCAGCGACGCATATACAGCCAGATCCAGACTATAGAGTAAGCTTCTGCCGCCACATATACCCACCTTACTTAGCTGTGGTAACTCTCATCACTACGGGAAGAGAAATCCTACTCCGGTGATCTAAGGCAGCAAGCCAAGGACAGAACAGCGAAAAAAAAAAAAAAAAAGGGGGAAAACAATGCCAAAAAATATGTAGGTAATAAAAAAGGAAAGAATGAACAATGAAAAAGACCATATTTAAGCCTTTGCCCAACAATGAAACCTAAAACAATACAACAACAGTCATAATACGCCAGCAGCCAGAGCGGACAGCTGTACTGGTTGATAAGCCAAGTATTGTCAGAGTGGACAACTGTACTGGTTGATAAGCCAAGTATTGTCAGAGTGGACAGCTGTACTGGTGGTTAATACGCCAAGTATTGTCAGAGTGGACAGTTGTACTGGTTAATATACCAAGTATGTCGGAGCGGACAGCTGTATTGGTAATACGCCAAGTATTGTCAGAGTGGACAGCTGTGCTGGTTAATACGCCAAGTATTGTCAGTCGCAGAGTCGCGAGAAAAGGCTCAGAATTGTGTGAAAACAGACATTGATGTACTAAGAGAAGTAATCCTTCTCTGCCTGACCAAACGACTATGACTTATGAATCTCTCTCTCTCTCTCTCTCTTTCTCTCTCTCTCTCTCTCTCTCTCTCTCTCTCTCTCTCTCTATCTATATCTATCTATCTGTCTGTCTGTCTCTCTGTCTGCCTATATATCTTCTTACGTCACATCACCGACAGTTCAAGTCGATGCGGCATTCCAGACTCTATTGCAATCCTGGCTGCAACCAGACTGCCATCATACATTGACCAGGTTTCAGTATCAGTATCTATCCTTACCCACCCAATCTTCTCCCCACACCCCTACCACCCTTACCTTAACTCCACCCACCACCACCACCACCACCCCCAAAACCCCCAATCCTTCGCAGCCCTCCCTATCGCCCAATTAATGATCTAAATGAAGAAAAAGATGAATGTACAGATCAATCTGGCTACATCTTTCCCCTCATTTGGCTAGTCAAACACCAGCAGTCGTTCTTCTTGTCATCGCAGTCACGCTGGGCCGGTGACTTAGTCTCTCCCGGCAATCTCTAATGTCCATTACTTGAGTCCACAGACGCCAAAGTTACTGCCTGGACATGTGTTTGTTTTTTATCAGAGTGGACATTGACCACTGATTGAGTCTCTGT
>JADBJO010001908.1:125000-127500 GCA_016801955.1 Conus betulinus | reverse complement strand
GAAATTTAAAGCTGGACCTGTTCTTCGGTGTGCGCTCTGACAGAGCCAGTGAAGACCTCCCCAGGAACCCAGGCACCTGACTGTACAGTGGTGGGTGTGTGGTGGACTGTGGTGGCGTTAATGAGTCGTGACTGACAAGTTCTCTGTACTGTCTGCTGAGACCATTGTTGTGACTTTCTCTTTTGTGAATGAGTCTGGCATCGTGGGGATGAGTTTTTTTTTTTTTTTTTTTTTTTTTTTTGTACTCGCTGCGGTCTGTATTCTGTTGCTGGTTGGCAACACAGTACATATTGACTTTGTGTTCCTTCCGTTTGACCCTTATCATTCCATGGTGATAAGGTCCACATTGATTTGGTCTTTTAGTATTTGTTCAGTGTTGTGTTTCGTGGTTACAGAGCCCGTGTTGACTATGTGGTTATACTGTCTGTATGCACGAGTGGGGGGCAATGGTTAAATGGCCAGAGGGTTTGAACTGCTGGTCGTGAGTTCGAACCACTTCGTGGGGTTGGATGTCTTTCGGATAGTGAAAGCTCTTTGTTTAGCCAGCCAGTAAATGAGTTTCAGTCCAGAGGAGAGTTAAAGGTGGCGGAAAGAGCAGGATGGGGCTGCGCGTTTTATCATGCCATGCACTAGACACGGTGAGCCTCTGGCAGTCCTATGTCACGAAGTCAAAAAGCTATGGGGACTTTTTTTTGTTTGCTTTTTTTAAACCCCCTGTGTTCCCTGATAAGAAGAGCAATATCATCAATCACCTACACCGACCTTAATCTCAGTGGTATGTCGAAGACCTTTAGCGACAGGGCTGGAACACAAAAACAAAAAGCTGAAAACCCTGCCGTCTGTCGTTTGGTAGCTGTCAAGAAGAAACAGTTTTGTGTCGAATACGCACAGGTCACCCCTTTTACACCACACTCCCATCTTTTGAAAATGAGGCTCCGTCAGTGTATGCAATGTGATGAGTCACACACTGTGAAACATGCATTCAGAGAGTGCTGGGAGTCACTTAGCATGGGACAGAAAGCAAACCTCACGAAAACCTTGTTCATTGTTATAAAAGTTTCACCTCATGTGATGTGTTGGTTTTGTAAAGTATTTTGGTTTGTGAAAAAAATATAATTCAGTTTTAAATCGTTTTGAGCCCTTCTCTCTCTCTCTCTCTCTCTCTCTCTCTCTCTCTCTCTCTCTCTCTCTCTCTCTCTCTCTCTCTCTCTCCTCTCTCTCTCTCTCCACACACACACTCACTCTCTCACACACAACACAACACACACACACACACACACACACACACACACACACACACACACACACACACACACACACACACACACACACACACACACACACACACACACACACACACACACACACACACACACACACACACACGCGCTCGCGCGCGTGCACGTGCGTGAATAGATATACTTTTTTTTCATTTTTTTAAAAGAAAGTATGTATGTGATAGAATAGGAGTATTCCTTGTCAATGTATATGCTTTTAACACATTGCTGAGAGAAGCTTAACATCGACCTTAAAGAAAATGTGGATTTGAATAACTAACATAGAAAGCAGTTCAACTAATCGTTTTGTGTTTGTAAAAAAAGGCATCTCTTGGCTGCATAGAATGGGATGGGGGTAGAAACACATAAAATGAGGAAGACGGGAAGGCAAACATCATACACAAAACAAAAGAAGAGAAGCACAAAAACAAAAGAATAAACACAAACGATCACAATGAACATGTGTTACTTACACGTGAAATGCTTACTTAACAAATACTTTGGCAACGAGGAGGTAGACCCTGACCCGTAAACTTTGCGACATCGTTTTCAGCTCGTAAGGGCATTTGGGATCTCATTACACATTCTCAACCAACTGAACTTACTGGGTGGACAGATCAGACAGAACATCATTGTTTTAACAGTATGACATAAGCATGCACACACACACACAATTAACAAAAGACGAAAACGTGTAAATAATAACTCTAATCGTGTACATCTGTTGGCAATATAATGACAATATACTAGGCTGGGGTGAAAAATGAAAAATTTCTGTATTCTCTGATCGATCAGTTCCATTAGCTAGTGCGATTTGTTCATGTATCAGTTTTATTCATTTTATGTATTGTATACATACATCGTTTTTTTTTTTTGGAGTTTTTTTCATGTACAACGCAGATATTTTAAATCATAATAGGCGTGGAGTACATATGGACATGACACATGTAACATGAAATCATGCTGTAACAAGTGACGAGAGCAAATGAAACAAAGTGCAGCGTTACCGGAACACGACGAAAAAGCGGAAGCGCACACAAAACAAAGTGTGTAGTAACGCATTTCAATGCACGATACAAAACAAGACCAGAAATTTTCGGCAATAAGCCTTCCGAGACTTTCTCACGTCTTTCTTTTACAAATGAGGATTTGTCGCATCTGAGCTTATCATGTCTCGCTCAGCGGGTCCCATTTTGTGTTACTGATGAGCGGTTTTATCAGAT
>JADBJO010001908.1:102500-110000 GCA_016801955.1 Conus betulinus | reverse complement strand
CTTTCTTCCGTTTGTTTCTTTTCTTTCTTTCTTTCTTTCTTCCTTTTCTTTCTTTTCTTTTTTGTTTCTTTCTTCCTTTTTTCTTTCCTACTTTCTTTCTTTCCTTCTTTCCTTCTTTCTTTCTTTCTTTTTTTTTTTTTCTTTTTTTTCCTTGTCTATCTTTCTCTCTCTCTCTTTGTTTCTTTCTTTCTTTTACCTGCACAAAGAAGATTGCGTGTTCACCCGCTTCCGTTGGTTTGCCTGATTGTATGCCTATATGGGGGCTACACAAACAGAATGCACCTGCTTTAATCAAATTCCATAAAGGCTGGAATGTGCTCCTGAGACCACACCATTCGGATTGAGAATGGAACTCCAACGGCAGATCGGAGAGTTCATCGAGAACATTGCACAACTTATGACGTAAAAAAGACAAAGCCGATGGTAACGAAACTAAGTGCAAAAATGGGAGGTGACTCAGGGACGAACCAGTGAATAGTTTAGAGCGGATCGGTTATGCTAATCAGGATCCAAAGGCGGATCCAACAGTTGCTTACGTTATTGATAATATTGTAACAAGTCTCCTATTGAACACGAATGCTGTAAAATAATCGTTGCAGGCTGATCATATCCTACGAAGCAATATATTTCTCATGGAAGTTTAACACTTTTCGGCCTTGCGAATTTAATTGCTAGCCTTTTTGCTTGATCTATTAAAAAAAAACCACAGATTGTAAGTCCTTCAATCCATCTCAAGATCATTCTACCTGGCGGTAACCTAAAGTTTATTTTTCTCATGAACTTGTGGGTGGACCAGGAATTCATCTTATCTTAGCGGACGTCTTACTCGGTACTCTGTAAAAACAAAAATTTCAATGATTAGCCTTTTGTGTAAAGATACTATTAAAAAAAAATACCACAGATTGTAAGTCCCCCCTCAATCCATCTCAAGTATCATTCACCAAAACTGTTTATATGGATAATTGACATCCACACAAATTCGTGGGTGGACCAGGTCTTAAATCTCAACTATTCGGTCTACAGATTCCAACCAAAGTGACAGACGCGTGTTCAAATTTCATGTCCAAAACCGCCTAATTGTCGTCCTGTGGAGCATGAATAATCCTTTGTTAATTCTTGTGATACTTCCTCAAGTACATACATATGATATATTTCAAAGAGTATATTTTATGCAGAATGCTGTGTCCGGTTTTGCAAACCAAACAAACTGATATGGATAATTGACTGTCCAAAAATTCGACCCCAGGTTGGTCTCTTTTCGGTCTACTTAAAGAAAGTAGGACAGAAAAACAAGCTACAATAATTTCATGTAAAACCGCCTAATTGTCTCCTGTGGAAAATAATCATTAGGCTGCCGTCAAAGTGTTAATAATGGCACACATCACCGTACAATAATATTTCAAAAAATACATTTGATTAAAATAAAAAACCTATAATGTTCAACATTAAAGAACCGTACAATAATATTTCAAAAAGATACAACCTATGTTCAACAGAAAAATACTATGTGAACCACACTTAGCAACGCTAAATACTAAAGTAGAAATAGTAAACAACTGCAGGCACAAAATGGAAATCGTTGTCAGCAAATGCACCTGAATAACAACCTGAAACCCCAAAAACACGTGCAGCCAACCCGCACGTGCAAACAGTGACATTGGGTCCTACAAGCTATATAACATCGGCGGTAGGCGACCCAAAAATCATCCTGAAGAGAGCTGTGTGCTCGAAACAAATTTGTAGAGTTTAAGAATTCCTTTGTGATACTTTGTTTTTAACAGATGTTGGTCCCCAAGGGGTTCAGCGCTTAAAATTTTTACCAGGCATACTAGTGATATTCATTATATATATATATAAGTTTAAAAATGTGATTAAAAAGGAGATTAAAAAAAAACACCAACAAACTTGTTTCAAGCTCTCTGCTCTCTCTTCAGGGTGTTTTACCCTGAAGAGAGAGCAGAGAGCTTGAAACAAGTTTGTTGGTGTTTTTTTTAATCTCCTTTTTAATCACATTTTTAAACTTATGTTGCTCCCTTCCCGGTTGAGCATTTTTTGGAGTTCTTGCCGGCTCTCTATTTTTATTTGTGATATATATATATATGTATATATATATATATATATATATATATATATATATATATAAACAACAGTCGGTTCATGTCTCAGACTTGTATTTTTAACAAATTTTCGCTAATAACAGCTTCGTCAGGCCAAGGTACAATGATAAAAGCCTCGCATCAAGTAAAAGGACATACCATTGGTGGTGAACTGCTATTCAGGTAAAATCAGGTAAAAAGAGGTCAACAACTGCCGCATGCAGGACATTATTCACACCAATAGGCCCTCCAACCACACTCACACACACACACACACACACACACACACACACACAGACCGACAAATACACACACACACACACACACACACACACACACACACACACACACACACACACACACACACACACATACACACAGAGACCGACAAATACACACACACACACACACACACGCGCGCGCGCGCGCGCGCGCATGCACGCAAACAAGCACGCACCACCCCACACACACACGCAAGTATACACACACACACACATATGTATACATATATGTATATATATATATATATATATATATATATATATATATATATATATATATATATATATATATGTGTGTGTGTATACACATATACACACATACATACACATATACGTTTGGTCTAATATCACGAATAGTGGATAGACGTTAAATGAAGGACACACACATACACATATACATACACACACACACACACACACACACACACACACACACACACACACACCACACACACACACACACACACACACATGTATATCACCGAGTAAGGGGGAGAGGGCAGAGAAAAAAACATGGGGGTAGGAGGAGAGAGAGAGAGAGAGAGAGAGAGGAGAGAGAGAGAGAGAGAGAGAGAGAGAGAGAGAGAGAGAGAAAGAAAAGACGGTGGTGGGGGTGGGAAGGAGGGAAGGTGTCGAGGGAGAAATGGAAGACATGGGGGGAGGGGGGAAGGGGGAGTTGAAGGGGGATGAAGACAGTTGGGTATGAGGAAATAAGAAAAAAAGATGAGAGACCAAGAAAAAGAAACATTTCACAAATATGTATGTGATTACATATATACATCCACAACTGCATCCACGTAGCATGATTAAAAACAAAGGGTGTACATTTCCTTCAATTTATGAAAATATGGTTATACGGAAAAAAAAAAAAAGCGGAGGGGGGCGGGTGGTGGGGGGGGGGGGGTAGGAAAGGGGAAAGTGGAAGTGTGGATGTGGCAATGGGGGAGATGGGGGTAGGGGGAGGGGGACTGTAGGGCGGGACAGGGGAGGGAGGTTGCGGGGTGTTTAAGTGCGTAAATTGTCGAACGAAAAAAAAACAAGGGAGTAGGGGGTAAGGGGAGGGGGAGGGGGGATAGAGATAGAGTAAGGCGACAGAATGTGCTTGAGTGGGTCATACTATACTGTCAGTTAGGCAGAATTATCTACCACTGCAGATATCAAGGCTTATCACCCCCCTATTTCTACAATCTAAGACATAAGAGCAAGCTTTATTTATAATTCAATATTTCTTGCAGTCATTGCAATACCTAGCTGCTCTGTAAGTTGCTGGAATGGTGCTCGGTACTTATCCTTGGAATTTATTAGTTTATTGTAATTTAGTCCCTTGCGGATTCATTCCAAGAACTGGCCCTCAGCACTTGTGTCTTAAGAGGTTATCATTATATATTTTCTACTTTTCACAAGAAAATGTAGCTTGTTTTGCTCTTTCATGATTTTCTTTTGCTTCTTAGGTGGCACCTTTGGTTGGTGTTTTGGAAACTCAACAAACATACTACGGTATTTTACACCAGCCTTTTTCAGGTATAGCATTCTTTTAAAATCGAAAAGGGCAGAGGAGTCAAATTACCACTTTCCGCGGTCAGTGAGGAGAAAAACAATCAGGTTTCGAAATACCGGTATCTGACCAGGAGTTATATGTTAGTGAGTTTTCTCACCATTGGAGATTGTCTCCGACTTCGGAGACTATAAGTTTGCTGAAGGTTCATTTTGAGAAGTATTTAATATTCCCCAAGCACGTACTGTCAGTTAGGCAGAATAATCTACCACTGCAGATATCAAGGCCTATCACCCCCCTATTTCTACAATCTAAGACATAAGAGCAAAAACTTTGTTTATAATTCAATATTTTTTTGCAGTCATTGCAATACCAAGTTGCTCTGTAAGTGCTGGAATGGTGCTCGGTACTTATCCTTGAATTTATTACTTTATTATATACATATCTGTGTGTGTAATAAAGTTACAGCAATCAACATCATTTTTGAAAAGTTTAACATCAGTTATATTGAATATTTTTGAATATTCCCTGTGGTTTAAACGGGAATACTGAATGGAAGTAAAAAGAAAATAGTCTAATGAAATGAAGTAGACATTCAACACAAAAAAGCACGTACACACGGGAAGGCAAATCATAAATGGGAAATCATCGCAAGAAATTCACAGAAACATCATTCTGGAAAAAAGTTACCAAAAATGATCATTAACAAGGTTGGCAATGTGTATCTTTATCACGTCATACCAGCCTCCATTGATGATACCGATAACATTCTTTTAGCGCAAAATTGACATCACGTTCTGAAGACGATAGAATTGGAAACATTAATCACACTGAAAGAAGAAGGAATGGAACGAGACAAGACATGTATGCTGAAAGCTAACGTGTGGCAGTCTTTAAGCAAAGAGGAACCCCAATGATGAAAAGAGGACTTGAGGAAGAAAAGAACAAAATGCCATTGCATGGAAAGGATGAAATTAAAAAAAGAAAAGAAAAAGACAAAGCATGACCACACTTAGGAAATACTTAATATCAAACTCCTTGGTATTATCACACACACACACACTCACACACTCAAACGCACAAGAACCCCCCCAACAAACAAAACAATCGAACAAACAACCAGCAGCTTGCTTGTTATCGTCGATCGAATTACAGGTTTCATATCTATTTATTAATGTTCCTACAGGACAAAACTTTATTTAAAAGAAGTTTTAGTTTTCAAAACTTTGTTTAAAAAAAATGAAACCGGAAGAAAGTTATGTAAAACAGGCATAAATCATACAAGAGCTACATCAAAACATGAAGATGCCAAATCATTGAATGTAAGACAATAATATTCGTGTACAGTCGCCCAATAACTAATACAATGTATGGAATATTTGGCAGAGCAGACATTGACCTAATGCATGAACCATTGAAAGTATGAAGCTCGAAGTCTATAAAGAACAGTAATTGCACCGCACATACGCGACATCACCACAAACCATCGACCATGATACATTAATCCAGTGTAATTTAGAACAAGACACTGCAATAGCTTGGAGCTCCGAGAGGCACTTAGCCAAGCCACAGGTTCAGCTGAGTGAACTTACAAGTCTCCAATCACACCAAATTTCAACCACTTATTCGAAAGCCCAGTCGGGAGGGGGTGTGGGGGGGGGGGGTGGGGGGGGGTTGAAGCCAGGGGGGGGGGGGTGAGGTGGGGGGGGGGGGGATTGCTAAAGACTGATGTGGTGACGCCCTCCGAAGCAGAGGCGCTCACTCACCCTCTCGCTCTGTAACTAAATAATTATTGTCATCAGTAGCCAACTTAGTATGCGGCGTCCCGCATATGTTGGATCACAACAGGCACCCCTGAACACCACAGACGTGACCTGGCAGCAGTGCAGTGTCTCCTCTGGTGGGTTGCCCTGCGACATTGACTGCTCCCTGTGGACTGCCTTAGCGATGGGATAAGCCGGCGGGATGTGGATGTGGATGTGGATGTGGATGGAGAGCCAGGATGAGTGGCCTGGCAATGATCCCACTGGAATGACACAGAAGGTGGGACAGAAACAAAGTTTGTCGTCCAACACCGTCATTGGTTGCATCTCCCAGGACTAGCAGTCACCACAAGGAAGTCTTTGAGGAAACGATGAGTCAATAATTCCTAGATTGAAAATGGAAATAAAAAATACCATGACCATCATCTTCAACGATTATCGGAAAATGAGAGGGGGGGGGGGGGGGGGGGGGGGGGGGGGGGGGGGAGGTCTAACATTGCGTAACCTTCAAACCCTGCTTTCACAGTAACCAGGGTACTTATTTTCCTTCACATAAACACCTTTCAAGAGCTTGTCTCCTGAGCTTCGGTATTTGCAGGTTCAGGGGAATTGGGTAAGAATGTGTGGTGGTCTTCTATTCAGAGGGAGGCATTCCCTTGGTCTGGCTACACGTCTCATCAGCTAGTATCATCATCTACAGGTAGGTTACTAGATGGATGGCACTGTCTTGCGAAAATTAATCGAGAAAAGGTTCGCCTGCCATTCAAACAAACCCCGCCTCAGCAACAGAGCAGAGTGTCCTCTTGTTGGAGGTCTTAAGGCGACGTGGTGGTATTGATAGTTAATGTGAACTGTCTATGCACTGGAACGGTGAGGCTAGCTTTGACCATGTATGACGGAAGCAGGGAGAGGAAGGAGGAGCGAGGCTGGAGGAGAGAGGTGAAAGAGAGAGAGAGAGATGGGGGGGGGGGGGGGAGGAGAGAGAGAGGGAGAGAGATGGGGTGTGGGGTGGAGTGAGTGCGAGTGAAGGTTCTTGAGAACATTGCCACTGAGAGTGCAGGAAATGGAAGGTAGACGTTTTTGTTTGGTGACATGTTAACCTTGTGGAGCACACATCAGGTTACAAGCACCTGGCCACTTCTGTCTTCAATATCCGCATTGATCTGATCTCGAGTCTCTCTCTCTCTCTCTCTCTCTCTCTCTCTCTCTCTCTCTCTCTCTCTCTCTCTCTCTCTCGCTCTCTCTCTCCAAAAAACAAAAACAAAACGAAAAACAAAAACCAATGATTAAAGGAACAGTATATTCCAACTAAATATTGCAACTGTCTATCACAGCACGAATTAACAATGCTGTTTTTTTTTTTTTTTTTTTTTTTTGGTTTTTGCTTCAGAGAGTAAAATATTGATCGTTCGGCTTGCTCTGTTTCTTGAGAAAAAGCTTTTAAATTACGGCATTTGCGTGTCTCAACTTATAAAGGAAACGCGATCAGAACTTGTCTACTTGAATGAGCTATGTAGGGGTGCACAATCCAAACAAAAAAAACTAAAATGATATTTGTCAAATGCCCTGTGTCATGTCGCTGTAACGGATGCTTCGTTTTTTTAACCCCCCACCTTGACATAGGCCTACGGCTCATTCATTATACCATTTCAGAGTAGAGATCTCTGCCTGTCTGTCTGTCGGACTGTGTCTGTCTGTCTGTCTGTCTCTGCGCTTGAATTTTGTTAACGAGGGCACGCGCGCGCACACACACACACACACACACACACACACACACACACACACACACACACACACACACACACATGTTTTCAGATGGGGGGTGTTGGGCAAATGTATGCTGCTGCTGCTGCTGCTGCTGACGT
>JADBJO010001908.1:60000-65000 GCA_016801955.1 Conus betulinus | reverse complement strand
TCACAGTCCTTTCTGTCCTTACTGCCCCCCCCCCCCCTCTCTCTCTCTCTCTCTCTCTCTCTGTCTGCCTGTCTGTCTGTCTGTCTCTCTCTCTCTGGTCGATTTTCTTGTTTGTTATCCACGGCCTCGGAATTTTTTTTTTTTCATTTCTCATTTTTGGAAAAAGGGGTAGTCTTTCTTGTCTGCATGGAAGAAAGGAATATATGAATGAAAGAAAGAAAGAAAGAAAAGAAAGAAAAAAGAAGAAGAAGAAGAAAGAAAGAAAGAAAGAAAGAAAGAAAGAAAGAAGAAAGAAAAAGAAAAAGAAAAGAAAGAAAGAAAGAAAAGAGGGAAGAAAAAAGAGGGGGAGGGATTTCGAAACTACACATCTTCCTGTCCAAGATCACTGACATTCACGCCGAAAGGGAGGCCATTCATTCAGAAGCCCTTCCATGGAGCTTGACCTTTCGCATGCCCATCTGGAGACAAGGCATTCCGATAGGCGGTGAGAACAGTATCCATTGTACCTGCTTACACCTGCCTCCCTGCGCAATGTACTCCTTTGTTCTTCGCTGTCTGCCTCTCCTGGAGTCCTGCTTCACCTCCAAGACACCGCCAGAACCATACATCATCATGATCAAACCTTGGAAGTTTCTGAAGGGGAAATTAAGTCAGCGAATTTCAAAGAACCTCAAGAAACTGTCTAGGGTGTAAAGTAATGTCTTCAGGGCTCTCTTCTTTCATTTTGTTTAGCTGTCTGATTGTCCCTTCCCCCCTCTGTCGCTCTTAATATTTTCTTTTTCAATGTAAAGCTCTAGAGGTTGTGAGAGCATACTCTCCTTTTTTCCCCAAGATAGGCATAACTGGGGAAAAAAAAACCTCCTTGATATATTGTTATCTGTTATCTCTGGTATATTGTGATCAGATGATGGATTTAAACACACAGACTAGACTGTTTCTAGTTTCATTAGAGATGACTGGGTCCTTAGAAAGAAACAGACAAATGTCGAACAACTCAAGACAACACAGTTGGGATGAGACATAAACAATGTTGATTTCATATTTTAGGATGGTTGAGTTGTTCTCGTTATCATCTGAGTTTATGTATTTTTTTCTCAAAAGTACAAATGTTTATTGCATGGGATTTGTCGTTTAGCCTTTAGTTACCCTGATCTTTTTTTTTCTTTTATACGAAAGCTTGAACGGTTGAGAACGTTTCTTTCTGTTTCTATATGATTCGAGAAAGGTTAATTTACGTTTTGATTTGTTGTAACCCCTATGTCGATGACACAAAATAATCTAAAGTGTCAAAAGTATCATCTCTCTCTCTCTCTCTCTCTCTCTCTCTCTCTCTCTCTCTCTCTCTCTCTCTCTCTCGTCATTACCCTTGTTCGTTATCCATGACCATGGACACGTTTATTTTTGGGCTGTGGGAAGGAAGTGAGAGAGAGGAGAGAGAGAGAGAGAGAGAGAGAGAGAGAGGGGAGGAGAGAGAAGAGGAGAGAGAGAGAGGAGAGAGGAGAGAGAGACAGTTGAGAGAGAGAGAGGGAGAGAGAGAAGAGGACGAGAGAGAGAGGGAGGAGGAAGAGGGAGAGCAGAGAAAGGGGAAGAGAGAGGATACACATTGGAGAGTATTCTGGATCACTGATGTTAAGGCTGAAGAGGAAGGTCATTCCTTCACAAGCCCTTCCATTCTACTAGACCTTTCCCATGCTCAGCTGAAGCAGCAGACAGGACATTCGAGCAGGCCGGTGCTAACAGCATCCATAGAGTACCTGCCTCCATCTGCCTCTGTGCAGTCCCGTCACTCGCTCTTCGCTAAGTGTGTCGCTTCCAGACCTCTTCATCACATCCAAGACTCCAAACATCCTGCTACATCATGAAAAAAAAAAACTGGACGTTTCTGAGGGAGGAAAGTAGGTCAATGAATGTCAAAGGGCCTCAAGAAATTATCTAGGGTGTTGGGTAACTCTTCCCCGCTCCAGGTTTCTCGTCTTCTGTTTCTGTTGGGTGTCTGGGTTGCGCCTGTTCGACTGTCTGTCTTTCTGACTGTTTCCATCTCTCTCTCTCTCTCTCTCTCTCTCTCTCTCTCTCTCTCTCTCTCTCTCTCTCTCTCTCTCTCAAATGTTTGCGAACTTCGGCGTCTGGAAAAATGTATTTGCCTTTCAATTTGGACCCAAAGTTTTCTAATTAACAATCATGCACAAGCAGAGAGAGAGAGAGGAGAGAGAGAGAGAGAGAGAGGAGAGAGCGAGAGAGAGGAGGAGAGAGAGAGAGAGAGAGAGAGAGAGAGAAGAGAGAGAGAGAGAGGAGAGACAGAGAGAGAGAACAGAGAGAGAGACAGAGAGACAGAGACAGAGAGAAGAGGAGAGAAGAGAAGAGACAGAGAGACAGAGGGAAAGAGACAGAGACAGAGAGACAGCTGACAGCAGACAGGACAGACAGACAGACAAACAGACAGACATGCAGACAAACAGACAGACAGAGAAACTGACAGACAGACAGGTAGAGAGACAAAGAGCAAGGATAAGAAGAAGAAGAAGAAGAAGAAGAAAGAAGAAGAAAGAAGAAGAGAAGAAGAGAAGAGAAGAAAAGAAAAGAAGAAGAAGAAGAAGAAGAAGAGAAGAAAAAGAAAAAAAGAAACAAGAAGAAAGGAAAGGGAGATTTCGAAACTAAACATCGTCTTATAAGAAGAAGAAAAAGAAACAAGAAGAAAGGAAAGGGAGATTTCGAAACTAAACATCGTCTTATCCTAGATCTCTGACATTGATGCTGAAAGGGAGACCATTCATTCAGAAGCCCTTCCACGCTGCCTGACCTTTCGCATGCTCAGTTGGAGACAAGACATCCCAGCAAGCCGTTGCTAACAGCTTCCATTCTACCTGCCTCCACCTGCCTCTCTGTGCAATCTCTCTCACACGCTCTTCACTGTCTGTCTCTGTCGAGCCACCTCTTTCACCTCCAGGAGGACACCAGCATCCTCCTACTACACCATGATCAAACCACTCCAAGTTACTGAAGGGGAAAATAGGTCAATGACTTTCAAAGCACCTCAGGAAACTATCTAGGGTGTGGAATGATATGTTCCTCGCACTAAGGTCTCTTATATTCCGTTCTGTTCAGGTGTCTGGTTGCCTTTTTATTTGTGGTTTTGGTTCGTTTGTGTTTCTGTCTGTCTCTGTCTGTCTGTCTGTCTGTCTGTCTGTCTCTCTCTCTCTCTCTCTCTCTCTCTCTCTCTCTCTCTCTCTCTCTCTCTCAAAGATACATTTTCAGTGCGAAGTATAGAGCATGTGAGAGTATTCTGTAGTGGATTGCTTTTTTTTTTTTTTTTTTTAAGATAACATAAATGGAAGAAAAAAAAAAAAAGGACCTCCTTGGTATTTTGTCATCTGAATATGAATTTGGTACACAGACTGTTGCTACATTCATCAGTGATGCCTGCAATATTAGACAGAGAATGACAAATGTCGAGCTATGGTGGACAATGCTGTTTACATAAAGGACAATCAATGTTTATGTTACGTTTTCGGATAGTTGAGTTTACTCTCCCTCCCTCCCTCTCTCTCCCTCCTCTCTCTCTCCTCTCTCTCTCTCTCTCTCTCTCTCTCTCTCTCTCTATCTCTGTTCTCTGTGAAATGGACTATTGTTTGTTCCAAGAAAAATGCGTGTTTTGTTTGTTTGTTTTTCTTTTGGTGGGATGACGTTTTTTTTTGCACGAAACAATGGGGAATGTCAGAGAGAGAGGAGAGACGAGAGAGAGAGAGAGAGAGAGAGAGAGGGGAATGTCAGAGAGAGAGAGAGAGAGAGAGAGAGAGAGAGAGAGAGAGAGAGAGAGGAGAGAGAGAGAGAGACAGAGAAGGTGAAAAAGAGAGAGACAGCGAGAGAGAGAGGGAAGGAGGAGGGGGGGAAGAGGTGGAAGAGGAGGAGCATGTGGAGATGGATGAAAGTAAAGAGGGGGAAGGGAAAAAGGCAGGAAAGAGGAAGGAAGAAAGGAAAGAAGAAAGGAAGGAACGAGTGGAAACAAAATGTGGACCCATACAGTGTTCTTACCTACATCACTGACATTCATGCTGATGGTGAAACCATTCATTCCTAGGCCCTTTCAACCTGCTGGACCTTTCCAAAGCTCAGCTGTAGACGAGACATTCCGGCAGCCAATGACTAGGGTGTCCATTGTACCTGCCTGCGCCTGCCTCTCTACACACTTCCCCCTCACATGCTGTCTGTTTCTTCCAGACCTCTTCTTCACCTCCAAGACGCTACAAGTCTCTTACATCATGATCAAACCACTTGAAGTTTCTGAAGGGGAAAACAGGTCAGTGAGTTTCAAAGGGTTTTCTGGAAACTATCTAGGGTGTACAGCAATCCCCCTTCTCCAGGTCCCTCTTCTTCCTTTCTGTTTGCCTGTCTCGTTGTCTGTCCATCCGTCCATCTCTCTCTCTCTCTCTCTCTCTCTCTCTCTCTCTCTCTCTCTCTCTCTCTCTCTCCCTCCCTCCCTCAGAAACACATTTACTCTGTAGTTATTTTTTTTTTTTTTCAAGATAAGCATCACTGGAAAAAAAAAAAAAACTCCCTGACATATTGTCATCAGATTATGAATATGTAATACAGTTTGTTGTAACTTCATCAGAGAGGTCTGGAGTATAAGACGGAAAAAGACAAATATTGATTGTAAACAATTCTGTTGACATAAAGAAACAACAATGTCTATTTAACATTTTGGACGGTTGACAGCGGGAGAGAAAGTTCTGTGCATGTTTTCCTTTTTTAAGCCATATAGACGACGGGCCAATAACTATAAAGGAATATCGCTGTGTGACACAAGTAGTAAAGTATAAAGTCCAATTATATTCAACAACATACAAGAATGGATTTAGTTGCAAAATATTACAGGTGAATATCAAGTGGGGTTTGAAAGAGGCCACTGTACTATTGATAACATGTACATATTATTAGCCCGAACGCAAAAAAAAAAAGTTTTGTTTTAACCGCAAACATTACACTGCTTTCATTGACTGTGA
>JADBJO010001908.1:40000-42500 GCA_016801955.1 Conus betulinus | reverse complement strand
TTTGACTATACGTAGACTATGCATACCACAGGAATGTCAAGACAATATGGAAACGATCACAAGACCCTGTTGATTCTTCTAAACAACAAAGCAGAAGAACATGAACAGTACTGTAGGTCTCTTGAGTTCTGGCTAACTCATCCGCGCAGGTTTGTTTGTCTTTTTGCTTTTCAGAGTGTAGCATTTGTCACCAGACCCTAGAAGAAAATGGATGGTTTATTTTTTCGTGTTGTTGTTCTAGTACTGTGGTTGTTGTTGTTGTTGTTGTTGTGCTACGTTGTTGTTGTTGTTCTTCTTTTCTTCTTCTTCTTCTTCTTGTCTTCTTCTTCTTCTTCTTCTTTTTCTTCTTCTGTCCTATCTTCGTCTTCTCCTCTTCTTCTTTCTTCTTCTTCTCTTCTTTTTCTTCTTTTTCTGTCTTACTTCTTTCTTCTCCTTCTTCTTCTTCTTCTTTCGTCTTCTTCTGCCCTTCTTTTCTTCTTCTTCTTCTTCTTCTTCTTCTTCTTCCTCTTCCTCCTCTTCCTCTTCTTCGTCATCTTGCTGCTGCTGCTGCTGCTGCTTTCTGTTCGCTGCTGCTGTTCTTTTTCTGCTTTTCTGTTGTTGTTGTCCTGTTGTTCTGTTGTTGTTCTCTTCTTTCTTCTTCTTCTTTCTGCTGCTGCTCTGCTGCTGCTGCTGCTGCTTGTGTTGTTGTTGGTTGTTGTTGTTTTTAGGTTGTTCTTATCCTTTAATTCATTTGATTAAACTTTCTTCTGTACTTAATGCTGCTCTCTCTTCAAGATATTGTTGTTTAATTTGTTCTTATAATTCCTTCTTGATAATCTTTCGTACTATCTTCTTCTCTCTTTTCGCTAAAAGCGAAATTCTCTTTTCGGATCATTTTCTTCTTACCATTCGGCAATTTCCTGTCAACAGCACTGTGCTGCGACTGACGGGGTTAACCCATTGTTGTTCTGTATTTGGTCCCTCCTCTTCGTACTTACTCCGGCGAGTGGCTCTGCTCACGTCATGCGACCGAACTAGGGAAGTTGTTTAGACCGGAGAGTAGGTGAAGACCGATGGCAGGATGTGTCGCCCCTGTCCTCGTAAGTTGAGGGTTGGCTACCAATGATGCCTGTTCCAACACTGTCCCGCGATTGACGAGATGGCCTCCTTCACCCCTCTCTGGAAACCATCTGGCCTCCTGCTCCAGGGGCATTGATGCCACTGGGGAACGCATGTCCGCTGTTGATCAATGTGATTCCCCTACCAGGTGGAGTCCCTCTTGTGTTCGTTGAACCATCGAACACTCAGTTCACCACATCCGCTCGTTGGATCATTCTGTTTCACCAACCATGTGGAACCATCTTGTGATCGTTGACACGGAACTCAAGTTTTACCACATTTCACCCCGATTTCGTAGACATTCACGCACACCGGATTTCAGATATTGTGCCCCCTGATTGGTCCAGTTTGACTATTTTGTCTTCGGGGCCACAAGCTTGCTCCTGATGATGTTGTATGGCTTGGCATGTACCTCCACACCATTTTTTTCCTGATCTTACGTGAAAGGGCTTCTGTAAATACCTCAGACATAGCGGTGACTTGTCCTGGGTGGGGAAAGATCTTCTTGCTCCTGGAGTGTCCCAGGCCCACTTAGGGTACCCTGAGACGCTGAGCAGTTCTTGGAGGTGGTGGGGTTCCCCCTCGCGGTTCTTCTGTGTGGAGCAAATGGTGCTGGCTCAGTGACGAAGAGTCCTGATCACCCCCAGTTTGTGTTGCAATGGTTCATGGCTGTCAAACTGGAGGTACTGATCTGTGTGTATAGGCTTTTCGGCTCACTTTGAAGGATAGGGAGTCACCCTCTCTGGTGATGCGGGTGTCCAACATGGCGATGCTGCCGTCTTCCTCTAACCTCACGGGTGAATTTGATGGCAGGGTGCTGGTTGTTCAGATGGCTTGAGAAATCTTCCACCACTTATCATTATTATTATTGTGTTGCTGTTGTTGTTGTTGTTGTTGTTGTTGTTTGTTGTTGTTGTTGTTGTTGTTGTTCTCCTTCCTCCTCTTCTTCCTTCTTCTTCTCTTCTCCTCCTCCTCCTCCTCCTCCTCCTCCTCCTCCTCCTCCTCCTAAAATGTCTTATTCAAGTCAATGCCCCCCGTGTTTGCAGTTGGATCGAAAACGTCTATCAAGTCAAGCAAGTGTTTGCAGTCGGCGAAAGGCGTATATCAAAACTGTACCAACGAACAAGAACATACCGCAAAATATGAAACGTATGTCTCTACCAACCAAACACTCGCTCCACATTCAGCTGTACAGGATCACCCAACTCGGCCTTCTCTCTCCCTGTCCACCATGAATATATATATGCATCACATTTCAACCAGCACCAGCACATAACAAAAACATTCAAAACAGAACTCAGTCACCAGTCCACTGTGGTAAAAGAGACGAACCTGAGGTTTGAACCGAAAGTGAGCAGAGGAAGGTGTCAAAGCGCAGCTGGTGTGGCAGTAGATATCAAAC
>JADBJO010001908.1:25000-32500 GCA_016801955.1 Conus betulinus | reverse complement strand
TTACAGACTCCGACGGGAATCTTTCTGATACAACAAATTACGTGCTGTTTACCCAGAGGGCCTCAGCATGGTCATCCAGACTCCTCTCCTTACTCTCCCTTCTCCCCTACGCCCCTTCCAACGATACCCCCCCCCCCCCCCCCTTTCGCCGCCTTCCCCCTATCTTCAGTGTCTACCCTTTCTGCCACACCCTTCATTCAAGCCTTTTTTTCAGACCTTCCCCTCCTTGACCTTCTTTCTCTCTACCAGCTCTTGACCTTCTTTCTCTCTACCAGCTCATCTGCTGACTACTCTTGCTGGTCTCCCTCCTACTATTACCCCCCCCCTCCCCCCTCCCCGTTTTCCATCATGTTTACTATTTTCTTCTCACCCCCCTTTTTTTTCTTCACATGCGGACTTACGTGCACGCTCACACCCACGTGTGCGCGCGCTAACTAAAATATCCCCCCCCCCTCCCCCCTCCGTATTTATAATAATTTCGTTCTTGCCCCCAGTCCTTACCCCTACCTACAAGCTTATTATATATACCCTCCCCCCTCTTCTCCACCTTTTCGGAAGTAGGTATGTGTGTGCTCAGTCTGCTTTAAAATGGTGCTGTAGGTGTGATTTACTTTGCAAACATGTTACCTACCTCACTTGCTTTATGCACACACTTTCCATAAAGTTCAGTTGTTCGGAAAAAAAGGAAAAAACTTGTTTGTTTGCTTCTTCATTGTTTTGCTCTCTCTCTCTCTGTTTGCAGTGGTAAGTGACAAGAGTTGAAATGAAGATAGGAGTGGACGTCGGTGGGCTTGCAGTAGAGGTGAGTTTGTATGTGTCCCATTTTTCACAGAGTGTCTAAAAGGGGGAAGTGTGGTTGCAGAAACACCCTCCCTCGTATTGAGTGCATGGGCATGGGCGTTTTTGTGTGTGTGTGTGTGAAGAAGGGGTGGGGGGGGGGTGTATTTTGGGGTGTGAGTTTTGTTTCTGTGTGTGTGCGAGTGTTGTTGGCGGAGGGGGGGGGGGATCGGTTATGGAGTCTATACGGGTGCAATGTTCAACACTGATCACTTTTTTTCTGTAAAATTTCGATTTGTTCTCTTTTGGGTTTGGGCCAGCCACCTGAAATTCTCCGAGCAGTAAATCAACGAAAGACAGAGAGGTCAACGAAAGACAGAGTTAAGGATTGTTTGATTTTCCAGTAGTACCTAATAAAGAAGTCCCTGAGAAAGGCCTAGAGACGAAACGGATGAAAACGTACTGGCCAAAGTTGTTCAAATCTAGTTTTGCATTTTTTGGTCCATCTGTGTGGAACTCTCTTCCTCCGTCTGCCGAATTATGCCAATGACTGCCGTCCTTCAAATCAGCAATACTTGAACATTAAATCTAACCTTTTGACCATAGTCTCAACGCCCTTCTTATACGCTTGCCTCTGTATTAGCTAATGAAAATGTGTGTGTAGGTGTGCGCGAGTGTATGTGCGCGTGCATGTGAACGCGCACGTATCTGATTGTGTAACTTTTTTTTTATTCATTATTATTCTTATTACTATTGTTACTATTATAACGTTGCTATATTCTTCATTGTTTCTGCCATTATTAAATATGTGCAGTTTGTTTAGTTGAATGCTGCTGTAGAATAGCAAGGACAGATTGGGAAAATAGGCATTGTCTAAAATCTTTATCCTTGAGTAATAAAGTTTTTCAGTCTTGAGCTTCTGTCTGTCTGTCTGCCTGCCTCTGTGTGTGTGTGTGTATATATATAAACAATTAAGTAACGAGAGAAAACAAGTGCAGATAACAATTCTTCCGTCTTTATAGTAATGACTGGAGAAGCAGATCTGTATGTATCACCTGTTCGGAGCAGATGTGTATGTATCATCTGTATGTATCACCTGCTCGGAGCAGATCTGTTTGCATCACCTGCTCGGAGCAGATCTGTATGTATCACCTGCTCCGAGACTTTTCGTCTGCTCGGAGCAGATCTGTATGTATCACCTGCTCCGAGACTTTTCGTCTGCTGGATCGGACTCAGGAAAACACGACTCATCAGACTGTGCTCTTGGCCTCAGATAGAGACACACCACAGTCCATAATTCTGTGGTGTTCCGACCGCCAAGGGTTCGAAAAAGAATCCAGCAGCACCCCAAAGCAGCCAGTGAAAGGTAGTACAATTAAACAAAACGAAAGTGTGGAGAGGAAAAAGGTTGTTGAAAACTAAAAACATTATGCAAACAGTATAAAATGTAAGAGACAATCTTTGAGCCTATGCTTGAGGATCCATTTAAGGATGCAAGGGAGATCAAGACTGAGTGGTCAGCTCTGCTGTTCAATAACCCAAGCATTGTCAGCGGCTAAGAATTGTGCAAAACAACCTTTCCTTGTATCTCCTAAGAGATCCAATCACCCACTGTATATATATATATATATATATATATATATATATATATATATATATATATATATATGTGTGTGTGTGTGTGTGTGTGTGTGTGTGTGTGTGTGTGTGTGTGTGTTCTTGAACCGCCGATACTCCTTTAAAACAGTCAGTACTTCAGAACAATCAGCTGTTTCCTCCTCATGAGTGAAGGGCTGTCTGCTAAGGCTTGGCTACACGGGGTCATCCTCCCCAGTCAGAAAATTACATTCTATTATTCGCTGGGTCAGACGTGCCTGCGGGCTGGTGCCGAGAATCTTGCTGGAATCTCACCATTCATAACGCAGAGATGAAAAGACAGGAATCCGTCAACTGGAAAAAAGATTACTATGATCAATTGGGAACTTTTTTTCATTTTTTTTTATATAGGAACAAGTTAGCAGGAAATAAATGGCAAGTTTGGTTTCAGAAATTTAAGTAGAATTCCATACAGATTTTTTTTTTTTTCTAATAGGGTTGAAATTTTTGTCAAAAAAGTGTATGCTTAAAAATCCCCCTTTCTCCTCCTCTTCCTTTTCCTCCTCCTCCTCTCCTTGTTCTTGTTCTTGACTTGTACTTGTTGTTATTGTTGTTGTTGTTGTTGTTCTTCTTCTTCTTCTTCTTCTTCGTCGTCGTCGTCGTCGTCGTCGTCGTGGTCTTCGTCGTTGTCGTCGTCGTCATCGTCGTCGTCGTCGTAGTCGTCGTCGTCGTCGTCGCCACCGTCGTCATCGTCGTGGTCTTCCTCAATATTTATTAGCGCATCTTATCAAATGCACGCCCTGGACATTTAATAATCAACATGTATACAACAGAAGAGAACAGAGAACAAATAAAAAAAAAAGAAGAAAGCGATGCATTCCACAACTGAACACTTACGCCACATCCGACCTGATCCCCACCCGACCTGATCTCACAGCCTCTCTACCAAGGACATGTCACACTTTCAAACATGACCAGCACACAACAAGACGTTCCGTCCAGGGGAAAGGAACGGAACCATTTCCAGACTTGATTTGAGCTGAGGCAATGCATCTGAACTGATGTTGAAGAGGATTCCAAGCCAAGAAAGCTTGATAGAAAAAAGTAGTTTTGACCAAAAGGTTTGACATGGACGTGGGGGGAGGGGGGGGGGGGGGGTAAAAAAGACGAGAATCAGATGAAGGTCAGATGATGGACTATAACAGTTAATAGGTGTGGAGTACTAGGAGTTCTTCTTCCCGTTTAGAGGTTCATAATTGCCAAAATGTCTGTTGTCCCAAGAGAGAGAGAGAGAGAGAGAGAGAGAGAGAGAGAGAGAGAGAGAGAGGGGGGGGGGATCTTGGAGAGAGTGGAGAGGGGCGAGGGTAGAGAGGAAGGGGTGGTTGGTCGTAGCGGTGGAATTCCCGTGGAAGGGATATCAGCATAAAAAGTATTCTTTAACAAAGTGCGTGCTCTTTCTCAAAACACTTGTTAGCAGTCAGAAGGAAGGGTGATGGGGCGAAGGGGATGAGGCCGGGTGGGGGGGTGGGGGGGAGGAGGAGAGAGGAGGGGGGTGGACGAATTGACAGGTGGAGGAGGAAGGGGGCGGTTTGAAAAGGAGAGGTTTGTAGGATTGTTGATGACGTGTTTCTATGACATCATTATTGCTGCCCCCACCCCCAATCTACTTCTTATGACATCTTGCAGTGCGCTGTCTAAAACTTTTTCAAACTTTTTTTTTTTAACCTGGGCGGGGAGGACAGTTATGCCGGACAGGAACGGGGAAGTGTGTGTGTGTGTGTGTGTGTGTGTGTGTGTGTGTGTGTGTGTGTGTGTGTGTGTGTGTGTGTGTGAGGGGGGGGGGGCTGGTAGGGGGGATTTCGGCACCCCTTTCCTCTATTAACCCCTCCCACATTTTAACCGACTAACCCATCACCATCCAGTCCTGTTCGCTCGATGTTTACCACCAAGGTCAGATCGGTCTTGGAGGAGTGGCTTTGAAGTGGATTACTAGGAGTTCTTCTTCCTTTTTAAAGGTTCATAACTTCTCAAATGTTTGTTTCCCAAAGGAGAGGACAGGGTGTGGATCTTGGAGAGAAAAGAGGGGCGAGGGTAGAGAGGAAGGGGCGGTTGGTTGTAGTGGTGAAATTTCTGTGGAAGGGATATCAGCAAGAGAAATGTATTCTTTAACAAAGCGCGTGCACTTTCTCAAAACACTTGTTAGCAGTCAGAAGGAAGTGTGATGGGGCGAAGGGGATGAGGCCGGACGGGGGGGGGGGGGGGGGGGGGAGGGGGAGAGAGAGAAGAGGGGGACGGAATGACAGGTGAAAGGAGGGGGGCGGTTTGAAAAGGAGAGGTTTGCAGGTTGTTGATGACGTGTTTGTATGACATCATTATTGCTGCCCCCACCCTCAATCCACTTCTTACCACATCCTGGTGGTGCGCTGTCTAAAACCTTTTCAAACTTGAAATGTTTTTTTAACCTGGGCGGGGGGAGGACAGTTATGCCGGACAGGAACGGGGAGGTATGTGTGTGTGTGTGTGTGTGGGGGGGGGGGGGGGGGGGGGGGTAGGAGGGATTCCGGTATTTACTCTATTAACCCCCCCCCCCCCCCATTTCAACACGACTAACCCATCACCATCCAGCCTTGCTCGCCCGATTTTTACCACCAGGGCCAGATCGGTCTCGGAGTGGCCTTCTGTCTCCTGGCAGTATCTGGCAGTACTCAGGAGTTGTGCCAGATACTGCACGACAAGTCCCACCCAGCCCGTGAGGAAACGCAGGGCATCGGCTGAGGGCCTAACCGAAGAAGATGAATCCCGCCCAGCTGAGAGACAGATCCCGAATTTCGTTCGTGAGTGCAAGGGGAGAGAAATTAGTGAGAAAAGGTTGGTCGGACAAACTTCTCCTTTCGCTGTCTTCCATGATACGGCGGGAACAGACACGGATGCTTCTGATGGTTGGGGATGTTTCAGCACGACATTCTCCAGATGTGTTCCTAAGGTTGAGAATGGACGGAAGAAATTTAAAAAAAAAATAAGAGTCAGACGAAGAACGAACGTCACATGATGGGATATGACGGTAAATAATGGTGGATTGCTTCGTCCTAGACAAGAAGAGTTCTTATTCCTTTTAAGAAGTCCAGAACAGTCGAAATGTTAATAAATATGAAGCGAGGCAGGGAACAGTAAATGATAAACAATAAACAAGAAACGGTAACTCTTGCCCCCACAAGAAAACATTATTATTCAGTTCTCCAAAGGAATGCTGCTTGCGACACCGAATCGTCTAGCAGACATGACAGCACAGAGCAAACAGAACGAACAAGGAAACATCCCCCAAAAAAGGATGCTCCAAGTTTGCCCATATACCCCATACTGTACACATCTACACAGCAACAAGAACTGGAGAAATGAATAAATACAAAGTAACTTTGAATAAAGTCAGACAAACACAAAGACGAACAGAAACAAATACAAATAACCTCGATTTACTTGAAACGAAAGTATTATGAAGTGAGGCAGGGAATTTGATGGCGAAGGGAAAGAGGTAAGAAAGAACTGCTATTGACAGGTGAAGCGAGTTGTTCTAAGAGATGCCTTGAAGGAAGACACACAGTTTGAACTACGCAAAGATATTGGGAGTTTATTCCAAGAAACCGGACCTTGAAAAAGAAGAAGAGCGATCGCCATAGATCTTAGCTAGAAACGAAGGGATAGTGAGCAGCAGAGTGTTGTCGGTAGAAGAACGCAGCTGCCTGGAAGGAACATAGCGGAACCAAAGGGAAGGAGGTGAGTTTGGGGTAAGGGATTGGGGCCAGGGGTCATGAGGGTGTGGGTGGCAGGGGGGAAGAGACAGCAGCAGATCGTATTCTCTACCCAATTAAATACTCCCACCACAAAATAAATCCTAACGGTCAAGAGGAGGAAGGGAAGGATAGGGGGCGTGGTGGAAAGAGGAGTAGAGATTAGATGGGGATGGATGGATGGATGGATAAGTCAAGGGAGTGGGAAATGTGCGCTTTTGCAGGGGTGCAGAGGACATGTGTCCATGACATCTTTACTGCTGCGCTTTTTTTTATGCAATGGGCTCTTTAAAAAAAAAATTTCAGTCTTTTCTTTTTATTTAGTTTGGGCCGTGAGAAGCATTATTGTGGAACAGAGGGGGTGGGGGTGGGGGGGGGGGGGGCGCAAAGGGGTTGGGTGGGGGGAGGGGTAGAGCGTGAGGAGATTCCAGAACGCCTGAAACTCCTTTTACTCCTTCTATCGACGTAGTTTCCACGCACCTACCCATCATCACCTACCCTGCCTATACAGCAGTTCCCGTCTGATTAAAATGGGCCTGTTGTTTTCGAAGAGTGCTCCCTTGCCCTCTGGCATTACCTAATAGTACGTGGGAGCTGTGTCAAGTACCCATGACGAACTCCGGCCATCTCCCTCTCTCTCTCTCTCTCTCTCTCTCTCTCTCTCTCTGTCCTATATTTTTCTACAGATTGAGTCTCTCGTCCTCTTGTGGTGACCTAGCTGCACAGGGTAAAAAGGCGGGTTATTGGCAGTCTATTGATCTTTTTTTTAAAAAAACAAATTGATGCAAGAGTGCAGCCAGTACTTCTATATGGATCAGTAATTGGGGTCTGGACGAAAGCATAAAACACGAAGCATTTTGTTTGCACTTAGATTCTTTCTAGATGTCTCAGGAAGAGCTAGTAATGCGATGAACTATGGAGATGCCGGTATATTCCCATTGTATGTAAATGCGTGCACTAGATCAATTAAATATTGGATCAATCTAACACGGATGAATGAAAATCGCCTCCCTTTATAAAGCTTACCTGATGTTACTGAAATTGGATGAAGAAGGTAAAAAAGAACTGGATAACCACCATTCGGTTAATTTAGCTAAAATTTGGATTTGGAAATGTCTGTGAAAATCAAGGTGTTGAATCAGTTGACCTTTTCATAAATTGTTTTGGATAAAGACTGATAAATTGTTACTGGCAGGATTGGGACAATCACATCTGTTCAAGTGAAATATTTGTAATGTATAGATCATTTCAAAACGAATCCCACCCAGGAACTGTATGTTGCAGCTGACACAAAAACACATGTAAAGCAAGCGCTTGTTAAATTCAGGTTTGGAGTAAGTAA
>JADBJO010001908.1:15000-20000 GCA_016801955.1 Conus betulinus | reverse complement strand
TTCTTAAATCGAATCGGTTGGGGATTGGAGGGAGGAGCGAAAAAGGAGGGGATTCCGGAATTCCAGGACCCTATACCATCCCCCAACACACTTCCACCCGTCTACCAAACACTAACATCCCACCACCCCCAGTCCAGGCTTACGTCAAAGACCTCTGGCAGAAGAATAGAACTCACAGACGGATAACAAACTATTCAAAATCCGTCGAAACTTGAAAGAGGTTTTTTTTTTTTAATCTTGTTCCAGAGGCGGCCGTAAAGACGAAACAGACTTGTGCCATTTGTGTACACACCACTCCTTTTTACATCCATTCTTATCTTTTAAAAGGTGAAGCAGCTCCGTGGTGCATTCCAAACCATGCTCCACTCACAGTGAAACATATTCTTTTAGACTATTGGGACTTGCATGATGTAAGACATAAGCATTTTACAGCAGACTCCGTAAAAAAAAAAAACGTGGTTAAGAGATGTCCCACTTGATGTGATCTTCGAATTTTTTCTGAAAGAGATCAACATTTTTCATCTGATCTGAGAATTTACAGAGGAAAGATTAATTAACAAAATTTCCAGTGTATTTCAGAGGGTGTATTTTAAAGGGTTCTGTGAATGCGTCTTTGTTGTTGTTGTTGGTTGTTTGTTTGTTTTTTGTTTTGTTTAAGGACTTGTGAGTTGACTTCCACGCAGTGACAGAGCTGAAGTGGCCCCTTGCGGTCGGCCGGGCTGTAAGTAACATTGCCTTACCTTACCCTACCAGCCCCTTCCCCATTAAACCTATTTCTCCTCTCATCAACATGTCTCCCCATCCCTTGCCTACTCTCACCTCCGCCCGCCCTCCACCACTCCCACGCCCCGCACACACCTTCGTCACGACCCTGACAACAGCAGTTGGAGCGCTCCTCGCGACAATCAAGCGACAGAATTCAGACTATTGCGGGAGGACAATGACAATGACAATGACAATGCTTTATTGACAATAGTTAAACAACCCTTATGCCAAGGGAGTGTATGCGCAATTTCCACTTACTGTTGCCAAACTCAGCCAACATTAGAAATGCGAGTCAAAAAAAAAAAACGTGCACACAGAAAACAGTTGAATAATACTAATAACTAGAAAAAATGAAGAAAAAGGTCATTCATCAACCAATATTCTCATCACAATAAACCACTTATTGCATAATCATGATTTACAAACACAGCCTACATATTAAGTTTTTTTTCTCTCTCTAAATCGAAAAGGTTCCGCCACAAACTTACAAAATGTGTTTACAATGTGTACATTTCAGAGGAATTATTATACTCTGGGCATCTAAAAACGAAGGGCTCCTAGTCTTCAATTTCTTTTGAGAAGGGTGGACACATCAAATCACTTTCCACGTGCATGGGTCATCTTTTTCTTGCTTTTTACCTCAGCTTCTCGTTCGAAACCGAGCGAACATATCTGTAAAACGCTTACAAGAAACTGATGTGTGATAAGAAAAACAATAGTCCTCCAAAGGGAAGAAAACATTATAGAACATCACAATTCACTTTGAAGAGTGGCATTGTGATTTTCTATGATGTGTGATAGTTCTCAGCTTGAAAAAAAAGATCTTTAAACGAATGAAAAAACTCATACTTGACACTTTCTTCCAAGTTACTATGCCAATCTTGCATATGGCACGCAATCTATCTTTAAACTCTGCCAAAAAAGTGACTACGTCACCAACTGTCTGAGTCTTCCATACAATGCCAAATCCATTTAGATATAGAATCTTTTTATTTCTAATGCCCAGTTCTGACAACCTCATTCTAACTGAGTTAGTGTCATGAAATATGCCTGTTTATTTATCCTTGTCATTGGTAATTTCAATAGTCGCAAGCAATATTTCAAGCGTTTGACAACAGTTCTTTTATAAAAAGGAAATCGACAGAGGGACATTAAGGAACCGTTGATAGGAAAGTTATGTACAGTTTCATGCTCGTTTACGTATATGCCCCCAAACTTCTGCGCCATATGTTAAAACAGGCTGGATTTGTGTAGTTTTCACAACAATGAAGCATCAATAGTATTGAGTTTTCTCTCATACATCGACAGATCTCTATTACATCCCTTTTCCCTTTCCGGCACATTTCTGACCAATCCTTACTAAGACTCAGTTTGGTAGTAGTAAAGATGATTCCTAAGTATTTATACTAGGTCGTAACACTAATTTTTCATCCCCCTCCCCCCCTCCATACCACCACCATTTATCACAGGCAGCCACCCTTCCTAAATACCATTACATCCGTGTTATCTAAATAAACTTTTAGGTCCAGTCTATCTGCTATAGGTGTAGGAGAGAGAGAGAGAGAGAGAGAGAGAGAGAGAGAGAGAGAGAGAGAGAGACAGACAGACAGACAGACAGACAGACAGACAGACAGACAGGCAGGCAGACAGACAGACAGACAGAGATGTTTAGTCATACAGATTAGAGTCCCATAGAATAACATTGCATGATACATTCCCAGCAGATGAGGTAGACAATTCATGAGGTATACAACATACGCTAATACACAGTTTCGTCGTTGAAACCCTTTGTGCAGATATTTGCAGCAAGCCGTTTGACGGTTTCGTCATTGTCATATGCCATTATCAACACTAATTTGAAGAAGGAAGTATGTCCTAAGAATTTATATTGGACTGTTGGATGCCGTCTAAATTCATTCAATCCTACACATGAGAGCATAAAATGAAAATCTATTTTCCTGTGTTAGGTAAAACACTGGAACCACGTCATACAACCATTTATGATTCTATTACGCTGAAAGTGTGTATGAATATCTGAAATGCTAAATCCGAACTTCGTTAAATTTCAAGTATCTATCAAAGGTCATCTATAAATAGCTTGGAACACGGTGCCCTAGGATTTAACATTCTGTAAATAGTAAATCTATTGCAGCTCTCCACATGCAAGTTCCCATCTTTGCTATCGGCCAGCCTTTGTTTAAAGACATGAATAAAAGTATTTCTGTCACCAAAATCCCGATTTTTCCCCGACAAAAGCAAAACTGATTTCATCTCAATTTTGTCTTACACTGAAGATCAGGTTTAACTTTTCCTTGTTATCTGATTATAAAAAGATAGCTATAGGTGTTATATGGTGAATTGTGTTGTTCTATTTGTGTTACCCTTAAACAAAATGAACATTTTAGCCGATGAAAGTAGATATTAGGGTGTCTATTGGCCTCTACATATCTACAGCTCGAGAAGAAGAAACAGAGTCTAGAACTTCTTCTTCAACTTCTCCTCTCCTCCTCCTCCTCCTCCTTCTTCTCCTCCTCCTCCTCCTTCTCCCCTGTCTTCTTCTTCTTCTTCTTCTTCTTCTTCTTCCTTCTCCTCCTGCTCCTCATTCTACACCTCCTCCTCTTCCTCCTCCTTCGCCTCTTCCTTCATCTGCTCTCTCTCTCTCTCTCTCTCTCTCTCTCTCTCTCTCTCTCTCTCTCTCTGTCCCTCTCGCTTTCCTTTCTTCTCTGTCTGTGTGTCTCTGTGTGTCTCTCTTTCCCCTTCTCTCTTTTTACCTCCCTAACCCACCTCTCTCTCTCTCTCTCTCTCTCTCTCTCTCTCTCTCTCTCTCTCTCTCTCTCTCTCTCTCTCTCTGGAACTCAAACACATCAGTCACCACATACAAAGGTGACTTTGCCGTCAGAGACTGCGGCTCCTACAATACTTTGCATAATCACCAGCGACGCTGCTACACCTAGCAAAGCAAGCATGGCAGTTGGGATGCATCTGCCCTGGTCAGACGTGACCCCAAGAGGCCTTTTCAGCCTGGTTCTCGTGGAGATGACATTTGTCTTTTGTCTGTGCGATTCTCTATGCTCTGCAGCCAGATTTAAAAACACATGACATCTGTCTGCCTTTCTGTCTGTCTGTCTGTCTGTGTCTCTGCCTCTCTCTTCCTCTTTCTACACACACACACACACACACACACACACACACACACACACACACACACACACACACAGAGAGAGAGAGAGAGAGAGAGAGAGAGAGAGAGAGAGAGAGAGACAGACAGACAGACAGACAGACAGACAGAAAGACAAAGAGACAGACACAGGAGATAACACAAATGAAAGTAACAGTACGGTTTACATAAACATCACAATAATAGATTCACGAATCGCGTGTATTAAAGTTATTCTATATCCAAGCATCTTAACTTACAGGACTCTCTTTTTTTAATATATACAAAATGTAAGTCTCTGACCATAAGATCAACACCAAACACAACACATTATACGTCATGAAAATGGCAACAGCAATTAAAGCACACATGAATACACCCATCATTCGCCAGAATCATTCTTTGCATGTAACTCCGTACCGTTTTTTTTCGCCTTCAGACATGATTTCTCTTCGGTGTGTGTGTGTGTGTGTGTGTGTGTGTGTGTGTGTGTGTGTGTGTGTGCGCGTGCATGCGTGCGCGCGCGCGCGCGCGCGCGTGTGTGTGTGTGTAGTAGTAGTAGTAGTAGTAGTACTTTCATTTTACGTCTTTTCACAAAAGTATGTGATATTAGGGTGTCTTTGGGCCATGAAAGTAGATATTAGGGTGTCTATCGGTCTGGAGAGAGAGAGAGAGAGAGAGAGAGAGAGAGAGAGAGAGAGAGAGAGAGAGAGAAGAGAGAGATTATATATCACTCTCATTTTCCACGTTTTTTACGGAGTCTGCTGTAAAATGCTTATGGATTCACCATATAACACCTATAGCTGAAGAAGCCCTATAGGGTGTGTGTGTGTGTGTGTGTGTGTGTGTGTGTGTGTGTGTGTGTGTGTGTGTGTGTGTGTGTGTGTGTGTGTGTGTGTGTGTGTGTGTGTGTGTGTGTGTGTGTGTGTGTGTGTGTGTGTGTGTGTTCCCGCCATGGATCAACATGAATTCAATTAGCAAACACCTTAATGTTGTGAAATAAACGCCAAAACAGAGAGAAAGACAATCGCACAGTTCATTGTTGAACCGAATCCGACCCTAAGAAAGAAGCTGTTTC
>JADBJO010001908.1:7500-10000 GCA_016801955.1 Conus betulinus | reverse complement strand
CCATTGTTTGTTTTGTCTTTCTCTGTGTCTGTGTGTCTGAGTCTGTGTGTGTGTGTGTGGGTGTGTGTGTGTGTGTGTGTGTGTGTGTGTGTGTGTGTGTGGCTTTCTGCCTGTCTCTATCTCTCACAACACCCTCTGAAGTGACGAGAGAGAGAGAGAGAGAGAGAGAGGAGAGAGAGAGAGAGAGAGAGAGAGAGGAGAGAGAGAGAGAGAGACAGACAGACAGACAGACAGACAGACAGACAGAGAGAGAAAGACATAGAGAGAACAGGCGCAGTCACACACATTCCTCTCTTTAGGCCAAGAAAACCCACGTATTGTCGACTCGTTATTCCTCCTTACTCATCTTTCGTCAAAAAATGGACTTGAGATGTCTTCTACGTGTTGCTTTGAAGCAATTCACTTTCTGCCAACTGGTCCATAGCTCCTGTCTGAACTTTCTAACAACACGCAGGCATACTACTAGACAAAACTAGATTTTTCAACACCCACTTTTAGTTTCAGTTTCATCAAGGATGCGTCACTGCGTGCGGACTTGTCCACAATACGCTACACCACATCCGCTAAGTTTTGAGACCACACTACGCATGATTTTAAGCTGATGGATAAATGAATTAATCACTAAGATGAGAGAATTGAAGAAGAGGGTCTCGTGGCTATGACTTAGCAGGTGTTTGACCTACGCATTAACCCAGTGCGCTGGTCACGCCTTGAGTGTCTACCTAACATTGGTTGTCTTTTTTTTTTGTTCAGGGTATCACAGCATTTTTGATCCCATCTTTCTATTTCTTCCATCAGAAACACATCAGAACACTTGGGCCAAAGATCATTCTGGTTTTCATGTCTCTCGGGTGGCCTGTTTTCTTTTATCCCCGGCACCCCCTTACCCCCCCCCCCCCCCCCCCCCCCCCAATTCTTTAACAAAAACAAAACAAAATCAAGAACAAAACTGAACAGAACGAAACAAAACCTCTATCTCCTTAAGTGGTTGTTGTGATTTGCCGTTCTTGGAGAGCTTTCTCACACACACGTGTGTTGAGGGAAATAGGGACTGAGTCGGGGTAGTGTACGACAGTGTCGGGAAGGTCATTACCCGCGGATCTTCCAAAAGCGTGTGCAGCTTTTAACTCTGTGAGATCATTACATACATCGATGGCTTTTCCGTCTTGCTTCAGCATTTCTTCAATTTTTTTTTTGCATTGACCTTCAAAAAACAAACAACAAACAAACAAACAAACAAATAAAAACAACAACAACAACAAAAAAACACACACATATCCTCCCTCGAGTAAGCAGCGGATATTTCTAGCTGTTCCAGAAAACGTTCCTGTTTTCACGTGTGTGTGTGTGTGTGTGTGTGTGTGTGTGTGTGTGTGTGTGTGTGTGTGTGTGTGTGTGCGTGCGTGCGTGCGCGCGTGCGCGTGTGTGTGTGTGTGTGTGTGTGTGTGTGTGTGTGTGTGTGTGTGTGTGTGTGTGTGCATGTGCGTGCGTGTGTGTGTGTGTGTGTGTGTGTGTGTGTGTGTGTGTGTGTGTGTGTGTGTGTGTGTGTGTGTGTGTGTGTGTGTGTATTGTGAATGCGTGCGTGCGTGCGTGCGAGCGTGTGAGTGTGTTTATGTGTGTGTGTGTGTGTGTGTGTGTGTGTGTGTGTGTGTGTGTGTGTGTGTGTGTGTGTGTGTAAAACTGAATGCACATCCAATGAATGACACCCCCCACCCCCCTCCCCTCATTTCCCGTTTCCACAAAAATAAGCCGAATCTCTTGAATTTCCTCACTCTTTTACAGCAGAGGCAAGCTTGACCAACGGATTCCACTGATTCACAGGGGAATTCAATTCCAATAGCAGCTATCATAAATCCAGCCTGCCAGGAAAAGTAATCAGGAACTCAGCCTACCGTTTCTATTCTGGCTAGCGTTGCATTGACTTGCAGGAGGTCAACAGAAGAGAACGAGAGAGGCAGAAAGCAGCAACACACCATTAACGTGCCTTGTTTTCCATTCTCGGTGAAGAGCAAAAAGAAAAACTTTCAAAAAAATTGAATTGAAAAAAAAAAATGAATGCCGACTGACGTCACACACACACACACACACACACACACACACACACACACACACACACACACACACCACACACACACACACCACACACACATGAATAAAAAAAAAAAGAATAACATACATAATAGATAAATGAAATGAGATGAAATATGATCAGAGAAAATAACCGGATATAAGAACACACATGCGCGCGCGCGCGCACACGCACGCACACACACACACACAGACACACACACACACACACACACACAGACACACACACAGACACACACACGCAAAGACACATACACACATGCGCGCGCGCGTGTGCTCGCGCGTGCGCGCGCCCCCCCGCAGACACGCACACGTAGTTAAAAAAAAAAAAAAAAAAAAAAAAAAGAGAGAGAGAGAGAGAGAGAGAGAGAGAGAGAGAGAGAGAGAGAGAGAGAGAGAGAGAGAGAGAATT
>JADBJO010001908.1:0-2500 GCA_016801955.1 Conus betulinus | reverse complement strand
GGTAGACTGTTAAGAACGAAAAAAGACAAAACAAACCAGCGACTGCTCGGGCTCGTTTCATTGTGGAAGCAACGAATAGAGACGTCACATTCTCCTGAAGACATTCTGCCCATTTAGGATAGGTTGCCCACATACATAGACCACAGTGAGAAAAAATGTACCCGGTCGGGGCATAGTGATAGAACACCCACTGCGAAGGTGGTCAGAGGTTGCGAGTTCAGATTTCGTTTTGACGTGCTGGTGGTGGATATCATAGGCACCATCCAGCCCTCTTCCACACCGTCTCTCGCCTGACCACCCCACAACCCGATCCGATCCTTTCTCTCTTTAGACGTTACACAACCCTTTCCGTCTTTGGTGGAGTGCGGACATTACACCTGAACGCAACCTTTCAGTCGGCCGAATACAACATTCCCTAGCCACCGTTCTGAACGTTCCAACAATGGAAACCTCGGAAGGCGGAACTTCCTCTACTAAGCGACAGGGCACACGCCACAGTTACGATTTCACCCACACACACTATTCATCATCCGTGTAAGCGTTTTTAAGGACACCATAAATATGACGTGGCATTTAATGTTCAACTGATGATCAACAGAACAACTCCCCACCAATTGTTTCCCTGGGGGGGGGGGGGGGGGGGGGGGGGGGGGGGGGGGGGGGGGTGGGGTGATTGATAATCACCGATGAATTCAGTCTTTAGATACATAACCTCCCACCTACTTGATGGCACATTTCAGGCCTTTGCACCCACCCCGTGACCTTGCACCCCCACCCCGTGACCGTATCTTTGCGGCAGCTTGGAGCGCCCAAATAGTCCCAAGTCCTTTCAGATTTTTAATCTGCCTGCTTGGAGCCACCTGGCTTTTAGTCATTTGATGGCCATAGGACAGAACATGAGAAACGATCAGCTTTGTGTCGTAATAAAAATTCTGAAGTCAAACTGATTGCGCCAGTCTATAAACACTCGACTCCTTAAGCAAGGCCTTCGCGCATCAACGTTTGGTGTGCCGCCACACGAGTTGCGTCTGTACGCTTAGAGGTCGGGTGCTTTCGTCATGTTGGGCAGGGGCTAGAAGCATCGGGGTCTACTGCCACTTCTTCCATCAACCTCCTGAGGCGAACACTACCCAGAAAGACACTACCCAGAAGAAGAAGAAAAGAAGAAAAGAAGGGAGGGAATTGGGAGTGGAGGATGGCGAGGCAAAGGGGGGAAGCAGAGTGGGTGGAGGAATGGGAAGTGGAAAAGAGTAAAGTGGGTGGGTGGCTGGGGTGGGGGGTGGGGGTGAGGTGGGGGTTCGGGTCAACGAACAATTGATTTTGCATCAAGATCGGGGGCAATTTTTATGTTGTCACAGTTTGAAGAGCGAACTTGATGGTGGAGGGGGGGGGGGGGGGGGGGGGGGGGGGAATAGAATGGGAAATAAAATAAATACTAAGGACCCGTTTCGTTATCTTTAGGCTTGTTTCCTTGTTCTATTCTTAGTCGTTGGGCAAAATAGAATGTAGCCTCGTTTTCGTCTTTCTCAGATGTAGTAATACACACGCAACTTTTTTTGTTGTTGCGGGTATTGACACACACACACACACACACACACACACACACACACACACACACACACACACACACACACACGACACATACTAACACACACTAACCCCCTCCATCCCCCCCCCCCCCCCACACACACACAAATACACACGCACGTGTATACGCCTCTTACACACCCCGACACACATTCCCCCTTCCCCACCACACATACAAGCACGCACATGCGCGCGCGCGCACTCACACGCAAACATAATCGCGCACGCACGCGCGCGCGCGCGCGCGCATAACACACACACCCACATACCACAATCATACATGGACACAAACACATGGAACACGCAGACATGCACAGGCACAGACATGGACCATTCCCCCCCCCCCCCCCCTCTCCTCTCACTTTCAATTTCTCTCTCCCTGTATATGTGCACACACACACACACACACACACACACACACACACACGCACACACACGCACGCACCCTCGCACAGTCATGCGTTTACACGCATACAGAGAGAGAGAGAGAGAGAGGAGGTGAGGGAGAGGAGGTGAGGGAGAGGAGAGGAGAGAGAGGAGAGAGAGGAGAGAGAGAGAGAGGTAGGAAAGAAGATAAGGAGAGGCAAGAGGTATGGTAGGAAAAGAAATAAAAGAAAAGAAAGGAATGAGAGAAGACGAGAACAACACAACAGCAAAGGGATGGGGGGTGGGGGGAAGAAATGACGAGGAAGAAGAAAAGAATGAAAAATGAAATTGAATAACAAAATGAATGGAACAAAAAGACAGAAACAAGGAAAGAACCAAAGAAAAAAGGAAAGACAGAGGAAAGACGAAGCAAAAATAAAAAAGAAAAAATACAGCAAAGAAGGTAGAGTTGAAAGGAAGACAGGACAGATGAAAGAAGAAAAGAATACGAAAGGAGAATTAAAAACGAGACAGAGCTAAGGAAAGA
>JADBJO010001907.1:350000-363416 GCA_016801955.1 Conus betulinus | reverse complement strand
TTAGTTGCACTCTGGTACTGCTACTATTACTGTATGTATTGTGTGTTATAGGGGGGAGTCGGAGCATTGATTTAGGACAAACGATATTGTAAAAAAAAATGAGGAGGGAACCTAACTACTTCATGTTTTATCACATCCTTACTGAACATGTTTGAAAAAACAATATTACATATTGGGAAACTTCTGTGGAAGGAAGTGTATTGATACACAGAAAGAGAAAAGATAGTCTGAATGATGCCGTGACAACGTGCACAAGTAATATATTTCAGCAAAAACAAGCTGAACCAATAGACAGAACGTTCAAGTACGCCCAGACAGTTTCAAGGGTTATACATAGTGCAAGTCATTCAAGAGCAGCACAACTTCACATTCGAAGCATAGAGTGAGAGCGAGAAAGATATGAGATAGAGAGCAGGAGAGATAGATATAGAGAGGAGAGAACAAGCCCACATAAATAAAACCTACATAACATAGAAGGATACATCTATTCGATCCAAAAGCACGTAGCGCGCGGCACGCGACGGTCTCGAGAAGAATACAACAATCACGATTGGAGTGGACAGGACAGAAATTCAAGGGGAAAACCGGAAAAACTAATCGAAGATAAAATTAAAAGACACCAAGGACCCCGTCAATCCAAAAAATCCCTCCTGTCAAGCTTATCTCCCAACATAGTTATCAGGATCTAGACAGCCATAGAGTGAACAGTACTGTTAACCTAGCATCATAAAATTAGACCCAACCCGGCCCCCAAAAGCAACCCACCCCCCAAAAAATAAATTAAATAAAAACCTCAACGACTAGCTCCAACCAGTCCCGACAGATTGACAATACTTATGGTATAAGTTCAGATGACACATTTATTAACAATGGAGGAGAAGAGACGTAGTTGTACCAGCAAAGCTTTGAATCTGTCGATAAGGGAAGCACACAACAACACCACACCAACAACAACAAATGACAGCACACGTGATTCAAGCTTTGTTATGTGTGGGTAGGGGTATGGGTGGTCGTGTGTGGTTGTGTCTCAGCGCACCTCGAAAAATTCACTCCGCTGATTATGTCTATATGTTCAAAATCGCATTATGGAGACGGATAGCTATCTGTCCCTGGGTATAAAAAGGTTGTTTGATCATTATTAAATCTCATCCAGTGATACAAGAATGATTACCACCCCCCACCCAAAATCACCAAGGGCCACCGCCCAGGCCGGCGCTTCCTTTCCGTTTCCTGCCCACTAAGGTCAATAAGATTTCCAATTTATTCTGTGTTTCCTGGTAAAATAGTCCAAATTTCATCCTAATACGTACCATATCAATTGATCGAGTCCACATTTGCAACGCACGCAGACTTCTCAAAATCCGCTGCGCACTCCCTTCCTCCCGTCGACTCCCCAGGCGTCCCGGCTCCCCGTGCCACATACATCCAACCAGCTGTTCGTATCTTTTAATGATAATGTTGCATAAACCAGTATCGTATTCTTGATGATCGTTGGCGCAATCCCCGGAATATTGCCGTCTATATGTTGCGCCATATAGAACTCGATGGTTATCTGCCCTAAGTGGGGTAATGTAATGCCCACAGCGAGATAGAGAGAGGAGAGAGAGAGGAGAGAGAGAGAGAGGGAAGAGGAAGAGGGTGTTTTGGATGATCTACGGCGGAGGGTGATAAGATACTAGGCGAGCGATAGAAAGAATGAGTGGGTGGGTTTCTTTTCTCGATTTTTGCTATGACTATGTGCTATATCAACGTCTCCGCAGCCAGAAATGTGGAAGGTGGGTGTGTGTGTATTAGTTGGGTGATAGAAGTGTGATGGTACAAGATAGTATGTGTTTGTGTGCGCGCGGGGCGGCGCTCGTTAACGTGCGTTGCGGTGATGTGTTAATGGTGATGAAGTGCAACCGCGCACAGTCTTGGTGATGATATAAATGCTAAATGTTCGTTGTTTATGCTAAAAAATGTTTACAGTTCTTTTCATTCGTTTTCTTAAATGTTCGTTGCGTCAGAGTTAGTCTGACAAGCATCTGGGATTCAGAAAAAGCAGTGAGCGAACGAACGATGCGCATGGGTAGTGTCCTTATCTAGTGCAGTGCATGAAGTGGTGCTCCGGGGGAGAACGCCCAAGTAAATTTGCTGGTATTACCCCTAAGAATCAAAAAAAAAGAAACCATCACATAATCGCCAGGCATGATAGTGTAGAGCAGTGAACAGCAGTCCCTTCAACAACCACGGAGGGATAAAGTGGGAGGGGCGATACAAACTGAACCACGAAAAAGATGAAGATTAGCTGAAGGGTTAAGCACTCAAGTCCCCAAAAAATGGAACAAACTCACGACCGCGCTCCCTCAGAAGGGGCAATGGTCCTCACTACACCGGAGAGAACCCAAATCTCCCACGGCCACCCTTTATGTGCCAGACCAAAAAAACACACCGCCCCTCCCAAGTTCCACTTGTCAAATTCGAATAAATTTGTATGTTTTTTTGTTACAGTTCTATGGCTGAAGTTCACTGCAAACGCATGAAAGCAAGGGAGAGAAGATAAATGAAAACTACAAAACCATTGCGAGACCAAATCTGACATTTAAAAACTCAGTGTTTCCAGATTGAGTGCCTCTCGTGGAGATTTTATGCGTCGAAACGCGTATTCTTCTCGCGGCTTTTTTTTGTCCCATGTGCACAACCTTCACTGTACCAAAGTATAAGTAGCAAAAACAATAGGTTTGGGTGGTGCCACTCTCGGCGCTGGAAATATGTGTCAAGCGGTTTTGAAATATTGTTGGGCTAGCGCGCACCGACGTCAGCTGCCTAGGTGGGAACGTTTAAGCATAATGGGTATGTGGCGGGGAGGCGGAGGCAACATAATCAGGGCGGATCGGCAGCATTCCTCATCCCTTGTTAAAAATACAGCTGAACGTAATCCGAATAACTTTATGTAGACTCGGCAATAAGTTCGGAATCAGGGCAGCGATGTTCTGTCGTGCGGTGAGACACAATGCCCTACTTTCGGTTGTGCCGGCAACAGTATCACTTTTTTCATGGGCCAATGTTTCAGAGCGGCCAAGGGGGGACCAATAGATGCATACCAGTGCAGATTTCGTGCTTGATTCACAGGACTTCAGCGCCACCAGACACCAGGAAAACTGCGTCCACCCGGAGTAAGCTAAGTGTATTATAAAGAAAAAACAATAATAAAGGCAAGACGCTGTACCAGATCGGCTCGGGAGTGTTTATCATAACACAGGACCAACACACGACACAGACGGACACCAGACACACACAGACACAACACACACACACACACACACACACAACACAACCACGCACAAAGGCCACGCACGCACGCACGCACCTTCACAACACCACACACACACACACGACACACCACACACCCAAACACTCACAACCCAACCCACACACGGAGCACTCACAACAAACACAACACACACACAGGGGGGAAAAAGGCAAAAAACCCAGCACGATATCATCTCTGTTGACCACTAGAAAGGCACCTCAGGAGAGATGCAATCCAGGCTAAAGATTCTGAACAGACTCCGGATTCACGCCGTTGACCCTAACTGTCTACTAATACAAAAAAAATATCCCACCAATTCGCTGGGTAAAGCGTACTTAGGGACCATCAATCCCCTCCACCAGCTGTCTGTATACAATCGGATATATCAACTTTTTGCATCTCTCCTTGGGCCTTTAATCATCACAAATACAACTGCAGATGCACTGAATCAATAATTTTGCCGAGGAATAATAGCTGAGATACGACTGTTGTTCCACTGAACAACACCATCTGAATGCACCAACTAAATAATCGCTTCCTGCCTGTGCCACTATTTGCTTTGTCCAACCTTGCGATTCGTTTAACCTAAAATTTGAATTCCGATAGTCGATGCCGATAGTGACCAAAGGGACATGAGTATTACAAATAACGCAACACCAACTGATCTGAGAAAGGCGGTGTAACGTATCAGGTACGGGAACCGTTTCAGAACCGGGCAAGTTAACCTAGGGTTGGCCCGAAATGCTGGATGTCTAGAGCAGGCTGTTGTTGAAGAAAGAGGCTAGAATCGCTCAAGTCTTGTCTTCCAATAGACTTTAATCACGACGGTCATGTTCGGACTTCTGCGTACCGTTTATTACACAAACGACAAGATGTCTCATTGTTCCTAGCTATAACTGTTTAGAATATAAGTAACAGGAACCTGCTGCAGGGTGTCTGCGTATGTGATCGATAACATCGTATCGGGTTTGTGCTTCAAGAACGTATTATAATTCCGTTAATTGATCAGTAAAACGTGTCTAAAAAAAAAAGCGACTCATAAAATGCGGTTGTTACTTTTCTGACTCCAGAATTGCCAAGAATAGGAGTTTTCTGCCCCTAGGAGGTTTTATCAAGCTTAGCAACCAGCAGTGTTCAAAACATCACAAACCTCCAAATTTTTCCGTCCTAGTAAATGTATCATGTACAAGGGTAGACTTGAACACCAGGTCTAATCATCAAGGTAAATCGTAAGCTAATTATCCGTAACCCCAACGGTTATCCACAGAGTTCATTTACAAAAGTCAAAATTGATCATCAAAGTTTACACGCGCAAAATACCGTTGCCAGTACAGTAAGTTATCCAAAAACAACCTTCCGGGGGAAGCGGTGGAAACGTAAATAAACAAAGTGCACAAGAATGAACCTTAATCCCGTAAGCGCACCAAAGCAAACTTTACAAAATAATTATTCCTTGTACAGGAAAAATCGGTCGCGTTTCAAGTGAGTTATATAAAAGTAATATAGACTAGAAAAAAACTGAGTAATTGGGTGACTCTTCCGATTAGTATTTCGCAAATTATGCGTATGCTAAAAAAAATATCGAACAGTTTTATTTGTTCAACAATGTGATAATGTCTTACTGTATGCAGAAAATGTCTTCTACAATTACTTCTCGTCTGTTTCGTAATATCAACTTTTAGTAATGTGTGCAGACGACGTACGGCTAAAAATGGCGGCAGGGCGGTTGGCGAGGTGGGTGGACAGGAAGCGGATAGACTTTAGATGTTCCTGTCAGGAGCGCAAGTTATTTAAAGGTTCGACAATGGGTTGTCAATAAAAAGGGCCTGAGTGTGATAGATTTTAAAAGTAACCAGTATTTTAGGAGTCACAGGTTGTTTATCGTGCCATTCCCACACGGATGCTTCAGGAACGATACTGCGGGTTGCCTTCTTTACTAGCACCAGACGATTGGTTAAATCACACTAACCGTACGGTTGCGAAATCCTTGGGATAAACAGGGAGTCCAGACGAATGCTTAATCCTTAATGGTTGCCAACACTGTAACCAAAGACACTTACCTTATCTACCGCAGACTCCAGAATGTTGTAGATAAGGGTGCGGCAGAGGGTCCTGTACGGTAGCGAAGGCCTCGACGATGCCAGAGAGCTGCGATCCGTTAACAGATCCCAGACAGCTGCTTGCCTGTAACAGATAGCCGATAGCATGCATTCATATTAACATATACGCCAGACGAACAACGGTTTCGTTCTCAACATATCCTAACTCTGTTTGCCTTAACATAATGCCCGACGCTGTGCGTGAAAAGTCCTGACGATACTCACACGGCACTTCCTTACTGTTTGTTTCCTTTAAAACAGATGCCAGAGCTGCAGCTTCCTTAGGTTTTTTTGCTATCTGGAACAGAAATAGCCACGGTGCTGCTTCCCATGTATTTCCTTAACGGTTGCTCCATTAACAGAATGGCATCCGGTTGCTTCTAACAGAAATCGGAAGAAGCGCTTCCGTCAACAGATTACAAAACGGGGAGAGGGAGAAGGTAAAAAAATTTGTGGTGTTAAATGTGTGTTGTAGGGGGGGGGGTGTTAGTTGCTTTCGTGACATTGAATGTCCGGCGCCTGAGCGGCCGCTGTTGTCCATCGTGTGGTGGTGCGAGGAGGCGGGCTTATCTTAGTACCGGCCAATCTGGAGAAGATGGCGGACATGGGGCCCGTGGTGAAAGAGCAAACCAAAAAGGAGCGCAGGGCTCAGTGATGAGGGCAAGGGACAATAGCGCACCCATACAATGACGGAAAACTCGCAGGCCAGCTGGAGTACATCCGAATGCATCGAAGGCTAAGGCCACACCTACTCCGGGCCAGGCGCCCTGGTCAACCCCCCGGAGGCATTCGGCTTCGCTGAGGGGAGAGACTCGCCCCTTACTGTAATGTCATCTTACAAAGTGGAATAGGTTCGAGGACAGGGGGACAGGGGGAGTATTGTAACAGATGGGGAAGGATGGGGGGTTTGGATGGGTAGGGAGGGGTATAATAGATTAGATAAGAGACGTGGGTTGCAGACCGAGGGATGGGTGGGGAAGGGGATTTCCGTCCACTGTTATCGAAACCTCTTACGGTCCGTTTTTGTATTAGTTGTTTTCGTTGGCTTTGTGGATGCCGACGGGACAAGTGTGTTACAAAAAACTTGGAATTGGTCCAATTCTTTGCTGTTGATTTTGTATGCGAAGTGCCAAGCTGAAACGACATAGACAGAAAATCATTAATGTACTTTACTCGGCCTGGCGTGCAAACAGCAAGCGGATAGTTATTGGCAATTAAAAAAAACAAGTGAGCGTAATCTAATTCCGCGTTTCACAGGTGGTGGATGTCAAAAGCTGTTTTTTTGTGATTGTTTAGTGCCAACTTACGCATCTGTCTTTTTACTTACATTTCTACTTTTGCTAGATCTCCGTTCACCGTAGGGGCCGGGCCAATAAATTCACAACTGACTAAAAGCCATCCATAATTACATTCTACTAAGTGGGCGATCCATCACAAAGAAAGTATAGGCCTAGCCTATTCCACCAAAGAAGCAATTTCCACTTAAGAGTAAAAAAAGATCAGCTCCAGCCGCTCTCTCTCCTCTCGTCAAATACTCGGTCTCAAAATCGGATCGGTCCTCATGATCGTCCTCTAAAAAAAAAACTCGAGTGCGCGTCCGAAAAGGTCAAAAATAACCGTCTCTCGTCCACAATACACACGTAGCAATATACAGTATGATTATATTTTAATATGGTGCCCACAGGCAATTTCTAGGCACTGTTTTCCTTCAACGTTGCCAGCAATCCGCAAATGAACTGACACCTTTCATACAACAAACCTAACACTAAACTGAATTTAGGGAACACGCTGTGGTTTTTATTTAATTTTTTTGTCAGAGATAAAATCGCCGGGTGTGTGCCTAAGAGAGACAAACTTGGAAAATTAGTCTGTCAAGCTCGATTACTCTGTACTCTGAACTACTTCCACCTACCAGAATCTTTTTGTCAAATCCTAAAACCGCCGGGCCACCCAACTGGTCACAACTCACAAAACCAATTGTACTTTAGAATAACTTATCATGAGTACTTAACTTACCAATGTTAACGCCTTATTTTTATTCTTACTGTTTCCGTCCAGCTTGGAAGCGCTCTTTCTTCGCACTTTTGCAAAGCCTGGAGAGTGGATAAACCTAGTAGAACTTACACACTACCAGACCAGTTCCAATAACGTGTCCTACGCCCTTGTATCAGATAGCGCATTCAAGAAAGGTTTTCTTGAATGAAACCCTTGAGACAACACACCATGAATGCACCAAATCGTTCATTAGAACAAAGCAGCATAACCCTAAAGAAGGGAAACCGGGGGAAGGATAGGCGCGCATGGAGAAGTTGGTCAGTCTGAGAGTCATTGATAAATCCTAAATCCGGGACAACCGACAGGGAAATGTAAATAAGGGACTTTCTCCAGTCTTATTTTGCCGGTCGTTAGGATCTTAGCCCAGCATGTGGACACATGCTGCCTTCCTTTCGCTCAAAGAAGAGTGTCAAATCTCGTGTGGTATTACCTAATTGGCACAGTCATTAAGTGTGTTAATCTTCGTTTATATAGAAACCGGGATTGTCTAGGGGGAGGGACAACCAGAGTCTGAAAAATCCATTGTTGGACAAAAACGAGTTCAATTGCTCCAGATCCACTTATCGCGTGTTGGTGTGCCGGGTCGGAGAAAAGGATCATTGCTAGGCACTTCCGTGTTTTAAACACGCGGACATACCACAGTCAACAATTAATGCCTTACCCAAATGTGGCAAATTATCCACACAAAGCACGATTGTAATAAGGGAACCCTTTAGTCACTGCTGGGGATCAAGCCGACTAACAGATTGGGTGTGATGTGTAGGGTGTGTGGGTGGTAGGATGGGTTCGCGCGGGGCGAACAAGGGGAAGAGCAAAAAAAAGCGGCCGTGACGGGTAATCGATGCCTGCACAGCAGTAAGTGCGTGTTTTGCGTTAGTGTGGTGGTGTAGCATCAACGTAAGTCTTCAGATCGGGCGGCCTGAAAAAGTGGACAAGTGGCGTTGGCGTTGGCGCGAGCGGCCATCGCTGGTTTTTTCCAGCCCGGACCCCTGCATCTTCCCGACACGCACCAGCACGGCCAAGGAGCTGGACTGGCCCATCGGCTGTCCGGCCTCTTCTTCACCTCTTTTCCTCATCGTCACGCCGCCTCCGTCCCTCCTCAGGGTCCTGGTAGTCTGGATCCCGCCGACAAGTTGTCTGGTGAAGCATTTGGACCGCCATGGGAAAAGTCCATAGCTGGGGCGGGAAAACCGCGCAGATTTCCAAAAGGATAAAAACAAAAGCAAACGGAACATATGACCTGTATCTGCCGGGGGTGGGTCTGCGGTGGTAAAAGGGAGACTCGGGGTCGGGTGGGCATGGACGAGTGGGGAGCACGAGGTGTTTCTGGTAAGCAAATAAAGTCAGACCGGTTGCAGTCTTGCTTTGAAGAAAAAAACTGCTGTTCGGAGGGGAATGATCGATGATACTGTTACTTACCTGTCAGATACTTCTCTCTCTCTCTCTCTCTCTCTCTCTCTCCTCTCGAAAACAAGGGAAAGAAATGTCTCTCTCTCTCTCTCTCTCTCTCTCTCTCTTTCATTTTTCATTTTTAGCGATCCCCGCTTCCACCAGACATGCTAAACAACAGCGTGACTCTCAAGAGGGATGTTTTATTCGTGCACGAACATCATCGTAAGCCCATTCGCCATATTGTCATCCACCCCATGGTCCAGGTTGATACCCAAAGGCCTACACCAGCAAGCTGTCAGTTTTCCATCCTCAACTCATATGATCATTACTCATCGAATTATACCGCGCCGACGTACTCCATCAAGTACATGAACTCTATAAAGCATTCATGGATGTCATTATTGCAAACCCCTGTGCATGCTTGCCATTAGTATTATCGTTCCCAGCCATTGAAGAGAAAATGAAGAGAGCTTGTTTAATGCTAACCTGGAACTTGAAGCTGGACGTCCGATTTCACAGTCAGATGATCGTGATCTCTTGGTCGCAGTGGGTGCTGCGTCAGAGACTAGTGTTGGTCTTGCTCTCTTAATGTTCATCACAGCGTTTCAATAAACAGTGAAAAAAAAAGGTGTGACGGTACCCATCTCCTCTCCCCGTCTTTTGCTACACAACCTATGCTGCGTATCGTCATGTTTCCGCAATCTATCAGCACGACAGCATGAATGGTCTTTGACGCGTGTGGGCCCCCTACGCTTACAGCAGCACCGTATCCTTACAGCAGATCCAAACAGAGTATTTTGCCTTCATTTTTGGCACTTCGGTCAATTAATTACAAATATGTATGTTGTAATTAATGCACCGAGTTTTTCATCCACCGCGAAGAAAGGATGTTTTAAAAGAAAATACGGTTTCTCTCGTGAAAACACAGTAACGCCCCCCCCCCCCCCCCCCCCCCGCCCCCCACCTAATGAATGAATGCATGCATACCAAAGTATCGTTGCTTAACGTGCGGTCAGTGAGAACCTGGTCAGATTCTCAGTCCGTACTATCCCTGGTCATGAGAGAGAACGCGCGCCAGAGAGAGAGAGAGAGAGAGAGAGAGAGAGAGAGCCCACATCCCGCTTTCAGCGTATGAGAATTTTGATGACGGCGCATGCGCACGCTAGCTGAACTGATGTGATGGACTACACGCGCCATGCTCGCGGCTGTGGGAAAGAATGATAAGGCTACATCTGCAAGGGTGTGTGAATTGCTGCTAGCTTACGGTCAGATGTTAGCGTAAGGGGCCCGCAGACGCGAATGCCTGGTCTTTTAATGTGCGGTTCACACACGAAAGAGGGATGGGGTGCGGAGGGGGTGGGGGGGTGGGGGAGCTGGTAACGTTTTATCAACTTTGCAGGTACTGACCTGGGAAATTTGAACAAACCCTGTTCAATACTTAACCCCCGCCAGGCAATGTTGGGACTCGAACTATAGTAACCCTGACATTAGGATTTCAGGGTTCTCTCGTCTCTTAGTTGTTGCGTATATGGACAGCATGATCCGTACACGTGAATAATATTTACTGTATGTTTTGAACGAGTCTGTTGATACTCCTTGACGAGTATTATGTTAGTTCTTTTGTAGTGTTATGTTCATCACTATTACTAATAATTATTATTGATTTCATCATCACTGTCACCACCACCACTATTATCGTTGTTATCGTTATTATTGTTCTTAATATGATAACAAAAATCATCATTCTTGATAGCAAAAACAAAACCAAACTAAACAAAACAAAACAAAAAAAAAAAACCCACAAAAAAAAAAACAACAAAAAAGCAACTTCTCAGTAACTATTCACAGGAGCATCAGTAGTACTATGTGACAATCAAAAAAGCCCAAGCAATCGTAAGGGGTTAGTTATGAGGAAGGATCGTCGGAGGATCGACTATGACAGGGATCGTCGGAGGATCGACTATGACATATGTATTCATTTATTTGCTTATTCTTTCTTCATATTTGATTTCATTATTCATTTTTTGACTGTTTATTTCATTCTTCTTACCTTATTTCACTTACATATTTCATGATTCATCCATTTGTTATGCCGTTAATGAGCTTATTATATGAGATGTCCAATCGTGTGAATAAATATATTTTTGCGGGTAATCACGAGTATCTATCTTGGTTACGGATCTTAAACAACAAATCAAGAGTGAGCGTGCGTGTATGCGCGTGCGCGTGCCTGCACGCACGCGCGCGAATGTGTGAGTATGTATTTCTTATGTGCGTGCGTGCGAGAAGGCGTGCTTACATGCGCGTGTGCGTGCGTATGTGTGTGTGTGTGTGTGTGTGTGTGTGTGTGTGTGTGCGCGTGTGCGTGTGTCTGTGTAAGTGTCTCTGTGTGTGTCTGTAAGTATCTGTGTGTGAAATTTGAGAGAGGAAAGGGAATAATAGATGATTCCAAACAAAGACAATGAGGACGATCTAAATAAATGAAGAACACGGTGGGTCACCGTTGAAAAACAAAACAAAACAAACGGTATCTGTGATGCGGAGTTCATTTATGCAATTATTTTTCACGAGGAAACAATTATGTTCAAGGGAAACAAATACTAAACTAAAACCGCTAAGACAAGAAATGTGTCAAAAGAAAGAAAGCATCCTCATAACCAAAGTTAGTAATAAGCAGTAAAACAACGACCTACCTACACGGGTTACCCTCCGTTTTCCAAATGTCTTCACCTTCACAGATTACGCCTAGAGCCTGCGCAATAATACCAGTGCTCATGAAATTGATACAAAAATAGCCCGTTTTATGAGTCCAGATTATCTGTTTTCATCCGTCATAATTATTTGTTTTCACGTGTCATGTTACTAGTTTCGTGCTGATCACATTGTAGTACACTATCAGACCATAAGAAAAACAGTAAATATGAATCATCGCTATCAGTAACAATTATGACTCTTGACGTGAAAACAACAATGACCGCTTAAAAAGAACGGTTTTCACAAAGATAATATATATATATCAAGGCGTTTTGAAGAAAAGAAGTTCTCTAAGGTAGTAGAAGCTTAGGCAATAGAAGTTCAGTGTGCAGTTTGTTTAACTGGAATCCTGAATATTGCGATACTTTCCAAATGGAAACAGCGATTGGCACAAAATTGAAAGTTAAGATACAAACCAAAACCACGGATCAGATTCCGCACACAGTAAATGCCATTAAAACTGATATATTTTCAGTTTCAGTCGAATTGTTATCGTAGCGCAACCGACCTTACAGAGATGTATCTACACAGGGGAGGGGGGGGGGGGGGGGGGAGAAGTCATGTAGAAACAGCAACAATGAGCGCATAACTATTCGTAAAATACGCATTAACTTTGCGATAGAATGTTTTATCCGTTGACACCGTCTTTGCAGGTGACATATAGCCACACACTGAAGGCCAGGCATCCCCCTTAAAGTTATATCCCCTTAAAGTTATACCGTCAGTTTACAAAAAAAATGAGTGAATTAAAACGAACAGGATTCAAACGCATTTAAATGTCAGAGAAAATACGTAACAATATATATAAGCAAATCCGCAATGCACAGCTGATGTTCATTTTTGGACAGTGTGTACAATGTCACGACAAAGTAACAACGTTACAAAAACAAAAAGCTGACATGTACGAAAACAGAAAGCTGCGCAGAAAGCTGGCATGTAATATATATATATATTGTAACAATACAAAAGCGCAGTGTCCAGAGGAGGAAGGGCCACAAAGGGAGACAAACAGTGAATGACCGTGAAGACAGAGAAACACAGGAAGGCGGGATCACACAGAGAGTGACAGCAAAGAGGACATCGTTGGCACAGGATTTCCAGAGGGTGGCGAATACAGTTGAACTGAAAAGCTCCCCGTCATTCCCACAGGAGTTTATATCTATTAGTTAATCAATCAATCGATCAAGTAAGCAAGCAATCAACCTATCTATCTGTCTTGCTCTCTGTCTGTCTATCTTGATATCTATCTATCCTTTCCTCCCTTCCTGCCTCCTTCCATCCCTCCAACCGTCTACCTGCCTACCTACTCAGCTACTTACCTGCCTACCAATCTATCTATCTATCTATCATTCTGTCTGTCTGTCTATCTATCTGCCTATCTATCCATCTACTCTTTGCCTATCTATCTATCTATCTATCTATCTATCATTCTCTCTGTTTGTCTATCTATCTGCCTATCAATCCATCTACTATCTGCCTATCTATCTATCTATCTATCTATCTATCTGTCTGTCTGTCTACTTACATATCTATCTATCTATCTACCGGTGACAATGCTTTCTTTACATCTTCTTTCTGTCCATGTCCCCACATTGTTCAAGTGACTGTCAGCACAGAAACAGCAACAAAAAACACGAGAACGAGGCTCAACCGTTTGGATTCCATTCCATTTTGGAAATTTGTCAGCTATCTTTCACAACTTTACCAAGATTGCTTCAAACATTTACATACTGTGGCCCATTGGGTGAAATGAGCGACATTTCGCTGTAGCAGGCTCCCCCCCCCCCCCCCCCCCCCCCCCCCCCCATCACCAGTCAATTATCA
>JADBJO010001907.1:335000-337500 GCA_016801955.1 Conus betulinus | reverse complement strand
AAGTTACATTCAGCTATAAGGTCTACACGTTACATTCAGCTATACGGTCTGCACATTACATTCAGATTTAACATCTCTACCTACCTGAGATATGGACGGACGGGTATGCCTGGAGAAGCGGGGGTAAAGGAATCTGTCTTCTTCACAGCACGACATTGATACCATCAGAACGGAAAAAAAAAAAACCCGTTCACATGGACAGTGAAGACGCCAATCAGCAGGCTGGGCACTAACGGCATTCTGAACTAGCAACATCTGTCTAATGCCTCGGTACTACTCTAGTGCTGAGCCATCATAGCTCTCAAAGAGACAGAATGAGAAACAAAGACAAGCCAGAATAAGTCAAAACTGTAAGGGGGGGGGGTGTGTCTCTTTTCAACATCTTTTGATAAATGTCAGCTTCGTTTTTCTGCCATGCTCTAATCAAGCATACGACAACATGAAACTAACTGGCTATGGAGAGCAAGAAGGAGCAGAAGAAGAACAACAACACAAAAAAAGGGCCTAGGACAAACAAGAAAACCTCGACTTTGGACCGACCTACCCTCCGTGTCCTCCGGGTTTTTTTTTCTGCACAGGCCCTACAGCAGGAAGGTTACTGATTGACGGTGATCCTGTTGAAGACGGAATGTGAATTTCACTCACGACGGAAGAGGAAAGTATTAGTCTGTAAACGTTAAAACACAACATCAAAAACAAACAAAACAAAACAAAAAAGACACCAGAGGTCACATTACATTGTGACATAGACTGCAAACGCACATGCACACACATACGTGCGCACACACACGCACGCACGCACGCACGCACGCACACGCACGCACACGCATATATACATATACACGGACAGGCAGATAGACAGACAGACATTCACCAGCGTTAGATTTCATGGCAAAAGTTCCAGAATTGACATGCAATATTCAGAACGTCAAATTACAATGAAGAGCGAAACCTACCAAACACAATTTCTGACAAGAATGTTATGGCATATTCTAATCTGAAACCAAACGCGTTTTATTTCTTGAATTTTTCTCATTTGTTTTCAGTTCTTTTCCCAGTCTTTTGCAAATCCTAGCTTGTACTCCCATTGAACAAAATGATATGTTAATATCAAACGTAATAAACTTTTCCAAGAGAGCACTGTGGTAAAACTTCTGAACCTTTACTCACGTTTTGTGCTTTACCGTTTGGTTACATTTTCCATTCTTTGTCATGACGTTTTTTCTCTTCAAATAGATCTTTACTGACCGTACACATTCCGTATATTCATGAGACTTTACGGTTAATGTCATATTCAGTGCAGAATCATCTGTAATGCAAGGAATTGGCTTTTTTCGTCAGTGACATATCTTACCAAAAGATTCGTTTGCTTATCCACACTTTAAAGCACACGCAAAAAATCGTTCCTTTTCTCAGTTTATCATTATAGAATAGCGGCCCTGCCAAGACTTCTTGTACATTTTTTTAACTCAACGGTTTACAAATTTTTGATGAGAAAAACGGCACCTTCCTAAACAAAGTCGAATTTGTAAAAAAAAAAATTCTAGGACTATATAAATTAAACGAATCTATATCAAGTCACGATTTTTCAATAATTGTTTTCCATTTTAGGTTGGAAGTGCTTATGTTTTAATCGTCATAAAGTTTGTATACATTTCCTATATCTGGTATACCTATAGTCCATCACTGATGTTAGGCAAGGTATATCTTCTATTAATTCCACCTCATTCATATTCCACGCAAATTAAAAAAAAAAAGTTCTTTGTTATTCTTTTATTTTCTTGTCTGAAGGATTTGGTAAGTGTATCCACAGGTAATGTTCACAACCTAATAGTGTGAGTGATTTCAACATAGCAATCCGGCCCATGGGTGTACATATCCACACATACCAAAATTTTAAACAGATTCTTCGCCTCGAATTAGTTTATCTCTTGTATTAAGTTAAAATCACTTTTGACAAATCATTTGAAAACCATAAGCTGAGAATGTTAAATTTGGGGGATTCCATATTATTTTTTTCTCTTCGGCGATTATTTCTTTTCCGAATATTTACTCTGTCCCATCCAAACAATGGTAAGTTTTCCGAAGTTTAATTTCAGAAACAGATATTTCTTCGAATTCATATATGGTTTCAAACACCCTTTCGTATAATTTTTTTTTATCCCCTTTCCATCGTAAACGTTCTGTCGCCAGCAAACTGAGCAATTTCGAACTCCTTGTCTGCTGTACGAACGCCTTTCATACAAGCATATTCTCGATTCCTGCTTGCTGGTACTTCCGAACACAAATCAAATAGGTGTGACAAAATCGGGTTACCCTGACGACAGCCCCTTTGTATTCCAAGCTCTAGACTTCTCCATACATTATGAAATATGAGCTTAAGTTTTTGTAAAAGGCTAAGATTGAACTACACAACTCGTCTTGAAATCTGAATACTTTAAGAGCTTGTTTGAACATATTCCCAATTTATCGTGTCAAAAGCTTTTTCAAAGTCTATGGA
>JADBJO010001907.1:317500-322500 GCA_016801955.1 Conus betulinus | reverse complement strand
TCTCTGTTTGGGGGGTTGTTTATCTGGCCCGGAGAAGACCTACGAGGTCGAAAAAAACAGTTTTTTCCCTGTAATTTGATTGTGATCTGTTTTGGGCGGATTCGCTGAGAATTATTCTTAAAATTTGTAACGGTCATAGCTGTTTTCCCTGTTAACCCTGTTTCCCGGAAGACCTGCTTTTCACCTTTAAACGCTAGATATGCTGCCATACTGCAGGAGCTAACTTCTTATCATACATGGTGACCTCAGGGAGATGATCAGGCGAGATGGGGGGGGGGGGGGGATGGGGCTTATCAGGGCATCCTCCGGAGGACAGTGAAAAAAACAAACGATCCCGCAAAAAGGTAATTGTAACTATAAGGTATGATAAGGCTTGATAATCATGGTAAATCAGTTGCGTCTAAAGTAGCTAATAGATATTGTTCTCAGGAAAAACTGATTGATCCTCGAGGAAAACAACCAAAAGAGGGAAAGAAAACAGCAATTATCCTGACGATCGCAAGTATTTTCCTAGTGATAACAACTGCTTTTTCCTGAGGATACTATTTCCCCCTTTCCCCCCCCCCCCCCCCCCCCCAGGATCACAATTGTTTTCCATATTTTCCATGGGATTGTAACTGCTATCGTCGTTTTTTCCCGAGGAAAACAGGTATTATCGCGAGGAAAAAAAACGTCATTATCAGGGACTACAACTATTACTGCTGTTTACCAGGACAAGCACACGCGCACTGGTATCACTGGTATATGGTGGCAAGACGGACAACAGTTGTACGGAAGTATTTTCCTCAGGGATGACAACCGTTTTTTTTTTTTTTTTTTTTTTTTTTAAATTTTTTGTTAATTCGTTGAAGGATAGTGACTGTTTTCTCTCCGCCGAAAACACTAAGGAACAAAGTTGTAATCCTCACAGACAATACTGATGGCAACTGTTTTTCTTAGTAATATGAGGAAAACACTCACTACCTTACAGGAGACGGAGAAAACAGCCATCATCCAAAGGAAAAAAAAAGCTGTGTTTCTCAAGGATAACATCTTTAACCCCGATCTCCTGAAACTTAACAGCTGATATCCCGGGGGGGGAAAACGACTGTTACGGAAAACAGCTATCACCGGCTAGTGAAGCTAGTATTCTGCTATGGATAGCGTTGTTGATACGTCGATTCGACGAGAACCACTTCAGTCGTCTTGGGGTTCGGGGGTGGGGGGGAGGGGGGGGGGGGGGGGGGGGTACGGGGTGGGTATGATTTGTAAATACGTAGGTGGCTGATCAATCCGATGCGTGCACGGAATGTGCGGTAACAGCTTGGGCAGGCAATGTGGGGAGACCTGCTCTTGCTTGCTGGCGCGGGGTTTCCTTCCCGCGTCTTTGTTGCGCTGCAGCTGTCCTGTCTCTCCACATAAATTGGCACCTTTGGGGACAGAGTAGCGCCATTTAGCTCGCTCCACTCCAGTTTGTTCCCGGCTTATGAAATTAGTACGCTACTATAGATAGTGCAGAGCGCAGTGCATTAGATGTTACAATCTACAACAACAATAAAACTCGATCACCCTGCGCGTGCGCATAGTTTTTTTTTTTTTTTTTTTTGTATCTTCCAACCTCCATTTTTTCTATCCCTCCCCCCAATCCTTTTCTTTTCTTTGACCCCCTTCCCCCCCCCCCCCCCCCTTGTTTTAAAAGGTCCATCCATCCTCCTATTTTTCCCGCTTTTCTTTTTGTTTATCAACTCCCATTCACCATGCTAATCTAAATGTCTTATTACTGATGGACATTCTCATGTGAACTTTGATATTTATAGCGTTTGCTACAGAGCATCTGGGTTTATCAATGTGCCAATGCTTGGTGTACTGATATCTTCATTTTGTTTGTTACAACAAAGAAAAGGAGAATGAGAGAAAGAAGAAAGACAATCGACAGACAGACAGACAGACAGGCAGACAGATAGAGAGAAAGAAAGAAAGACAGAAAGAAAGAAAAAAGAAAGGAAAGAATAAAGAAAGAAAGCAGGAAGGAAAGAAAGAAAGAAAGAAGGAAGGAAGAAAAAAAGAAAAGAAAGAACGAAAGAAAGAAAAAGGAAATGAAGGAAAAAAAAATACAGACAAAAAAAAAAAAAAAAAATCGTCGCAAATGAAAGCTAATGAGATAAAGAAATAAATGTACAGATGTGTAGTAAATATCAAGCCTAGATGTGTCTAGAACGAAAACTATATTTGCGAACAGTATCTGAGGAAGAAAACACGCAGAACTGGTCACTGTAAGACACGAAAACAGACAGACGGTCAACGGAAAAAAAAAAAGACGATGAGGTTTAACAAGCTGTAGTAATTGAATGTGTGGTTTCAATGTGGTCCTCTGTCTCCCCTCTCCCCCCCCCCCCTCCCACTTAACGGCCAGTCAACAGTTCAACCTCACCGTTCACAGCTTGTTTTGGCGATCGGCTAGCCGTCACTCAAAACTAGCCACGAAATTAGGTTGGCCGTCTGTCTTTGTCAACATGGGTCGTGACGTGTCTGTTGTCACTTGCCAGTCATTAATCAATCTTACGATAATGAACCAACGGCGATCAACGACATGAACAGAAAAAAAAAACTGCTTCGCAATAATCCGATCAGATTTCGTGTGCCTTTGAAGTTACACCCCTCTAAATCGTCTGAGGGCGGTCTCGCAATATCAGGAAAAGTGGGAGTAGCTTCAAGCGATGTAGAGACCTGTTAAAAGCAGGCAGAAGAGTCAATACGTGCAGATCTATCCCAGTAGGATACGGTTATGAATTGATACATGCCGGGCAGCCTGTGCTTGCCTGACTATACACCTTCCTCTGACAGAGCTTCTGAGTCTCTGCTTTGTTTGTTTGTTTGTTGTTTTATGTTCATTGATTGATTTCATTTTATTTATTTTTTTTTTTTTTGCTGTCCTATCTTTTGTGTCACCTCAGTGGCACAGAACCTATGCCGCTCATCTTAACCCCCCCCCCCCCCCCCCCCCCCACCCGCCCGCCCGCCCGCCGTCCACAGCCACAGCCCCGGCACCGGCAATCCACAGGGAGCAGTAAATGTCAAGTCATCAAGAGGAAACCCACTGCTTCCGAGACACTTCGGTAGTGTTCAGTGGCACCTGTTCTAATCCAGCATAAGCAGGACACCGCCTACTAAGCCCCCGTACCGACGACAATAAATGCTTAGTCGCGGAGCCAGCGTGAGTGAGCTCTATCTCCGGAGGGCACCATCACGTTTGTCCAACGACAACCCCCCATGGACTCGCCGATACCGGTGACCCCGACGGAATCAAACGAAGGCCATAGATGCTGACAGGACGTCAAAACTGAGTCATCATGAGAGCAGGGCATAGAAGGGCACAGAATTTGAGACTTTCTTATGCTGATCTATGAGAATGAGGATGATGAATGATGGGTTGATATATCCCGGTTTTATGTCAACCAGGTCGGAGGGAAACACAGACCCCTGCAGTGTTGGTCAGGAAAATTGAGCACCACCTCAGAGACGCATCCATAAGTGAATGAAAATCGACTGTGTGGTCCCAGTCTTCCCAACTGAGCCCGTAGCAAACTCAGCTCTGGGTAGGAAACCGGTCGGGACAGTAAAAAAAAAAAGTTCTCTGCTTTATTCTTCCATTGCATCCGTGGCCCAAATCTGCGGGCTGTGTTTTCAACGGCAGTGTGTTTCAACCTCACCCCCTTTTGTTTACTACAACTCCACGTGAGCGCGCGGCTCTTTAGCACCCGATCTATGCGGGCTAATCCCCTACATCTGCGGCATTTACCGAAGTGAAGGTTTTTCGGGACCGTCGATCAAGTTGTTCTGATGCCTCGCTCTGAGCTTCTACGATCCCCTTTCACATCCCATATACGTTCAAGGCAATTGCCCTCCGTTACTACATGCGATCAGTTAAACACACACACACACACACACACACACACACACACACGCGCGCGCGCGCGCGCACCCCCCCCACCCCCACCCCCACACCTCGGTGTTTTACTACATTTGCCAGGATCTAAAGCTGAGAGAGAACACAAAGCCATACTATCATCAATGCCACACGACCATAGCCATGGCCTCCACGATCATGTCGCGACAAACTGAACCGGAATAGCACCTCCTGTTACAGAGGAAGAGAACTCCCAACCCAAACCAGAATAGAGCATCCATTAATCCTAGCACAGAACCGGCACCGTAGGTTCAAGTATTCACTCAGAGAAAGAGTTGGCTGCCTGCTTTGCATTACTCAAACACAAAACACAATAACTTAGGTTCAATTATTCACGCAGAGAACAAGTAGGCTGGCTTCGATTGCATAAACTCATACACAAAAACACACTACTGTAGGTTTAATTATTTACTCTGAGAAGGAATAGCCTGGCCTTCACTGCATAACACACGCACACATATATGCGCGTGCGCGCGCTGTGTGTGTATGTGTGTGTGTGTGTGTGTGTGTGTGTGTGTGCGTGCGTGCGTGCGTGCGTGCGTGCGTGCGTGCGTGCGTGCGTGCGTGTGTGTGTGCATTTCATAATTCCAATGCAGACACTTACAATCATATGAATTATTTGAACGAAAAGTCCTGGAAATTGGGTGACTCAAACACAAAATAAAGTAGATTCAATGGTTCAAACACAGAGTACAAGGATTCAACAGCACCTCTATCAAATAGTTTCATCCATATGAGGTAAAAAGAAAGAAAGAAACAAACAAAAAACAAACAAAATCCCCCGAACAAGTAAACCGATTATCAAATAATTTTTTAAAAAATGAATGGGTAAATAAACAAATAAATTATAAAGTAAAACTAACAAGTACATACATACATACATACATACATACATACAAACAAACAAAAATACATACAGACAAACGTACATGACATACTTACGTGCATACATACGTACATGCGTACGTACATAATTTACATAACATATATAACATGCATAAAACACATACATACATACCTACGTGCATACATAACATACATACATACATGCAAT
>JADBJO010001907.1:307500-310000 GCA_016801955.1 Conus betulinus | reverse complement strand
GTATTTACATCTTACTGATACTGATTCCCACCGCACTTTATTGTCTTTGAAAAATCTCTTCATTTCTACGCTGACAAAAGCCGACTTCAGATTATTTCAATGGCATCCTTTTGAGAACATTTATTAGTTCCAACATACAAATGAAAACACGAAACGAAGCGCGAAGTTACACAGAATCTATGTACAACACAACACGGACAAGTCAATTTTCGACAAGTTCGTCTTCTTCAGACGATACAAACGGTAAACAAAAAATGCACACAAACAATACTTCCCTGGCAGAAGTCAACACGAGAATCCACGTATTTATTTGTCGAAAATTTACTCGTCTGTTTTGTAAGGTGAATAAAAATCTGCGTTACTTTCTTCGTTTCCATTGTCCTCAATGTTGTTTGTCTTGCCTGAAGAAAACTCAATGGGTCGAAACGCGTTGTGTTTTGTCTTGTAAACTGTTTGTCTCTTGCGTTCGGTGGTACAGTAACTTTTCTTTTATATTTGTTTTTAATTTCCCTCTGCAGTAGCCTTACTTTGAAATTTTCTTCAAATTTTGTTGTGTGTGGGTTTGTATTTTGGCCTGTTTTCCGGTAACGTTTCGGTCTGTTGCATTTTCTTGTGTCAACTCGTTCCGCGAAGGAAATTTTCTATTTGCTTGTTTGTTAGTTTGTCAGCGTGATTACGCAAAAGCTATTGAAGCGTTATGAACCAAAGGTGTGGGAAAGATGGAATGTGGTAGAACGTGGCACCTTGTAATAGACCTTGGCCAGGAAAAAGAAATCAGGAGAAGAGAAATCCTGTCTTTTTAGCACTAATAGAGTAACCTTTCCTCAGTTTATGGGCCAAGCAAATAGATCGAGAGAACAAAATATCTGATTTGTAGCACACGCTAGGATAACAATGGAGATGTCGACTGTCTGCGCTGCAAGAGCACCGCCTCACCCCTCTTTTGGCATTTCTCTCTCTGACTGAACAGCTAAGCTCACTGAGGGGACAAAATGGCCCTGGTCGCGTGCACCGGCGGCATCTGATGCATGAAAACAGCCGGGATACTCTCGCTGAATGTGAGGTCTAACACATATCATTACCTCCCTTGCAGATTTCCGCACATTGTCAGTATCGCTGTGGATCCTTGGGGAAAACGTGATGAGTTCATTAAGATTATTTCAAAATTTCACTGGACACGAATGCTGTGAGATTACTGTATAAGAATTGGTAGCTACCGACAAAGTGCTATATTTTTTCGTGGAGAATTTTCTAGTGATTACAATGGCATTGGCATTTCGTATTTTGTATATCCAAAGATGCACGAACATGGGAAATAAGTCTTTTTGTGAGTACCATTTGTTTCCTCTAGAACTCAATCCTTTTTTGCTTTCATTCCTGAAGTAGCTTGTTCACAGAAATTCAAAGAAGATATAGAAAAGCAAGCAAACTCGATGTTCAATTAAGGGAGTTTTCGCCTCAGGTTTTTTTTCTTTCTCTCTGTGCGATTTTCGCTTTTTACGTGACTGTAATGTTAGTCTCGGGTAAAATATGCTGTAGCCTTGATAAAAAACATTGTGTTTTTGCTGAGATGCACTTGGAATTCTAATATCACATTACATACATACTTTAGCGTAATGGGCTTGGCGAGGCGGATTAGGAACAGGGGATGAATCAGCGTATCATCGTACGTACATGAAGATCTAGTCATTTTCCTCATGAGAGAGAGAGAGAGAGAGAGAGAGAGAGAGAGAGAGAGAGAGAGAGAGAGAGAGAGAGAGAGAGAGAGAGAGGGGGGGGGGGGGTCCAGAGAATTCCTGATACTATCAGGTGGATACGAACTGCTTAATTTAGAAGGTGCACACAATCAATGTTTTCTGAATGAAAAGGTATAGAAAAATAAAAAAAAATACACCAATATAAAACAAAATATTTATTTACTGTTCACACACGTACACACGCACGCACGTACACACACGCACACACATACCCCCCCCCCCCCCCCCCCCCCCCCCACACACACACATACACACACACACACACACACACATATGGATGAAAGTGACTATGAAAAAAACGCACTCCAACGAGATCGCTAAATTACACTAAAAAATTGCATCAAAGAGAAACTTGATAATATAAATGGTTTTATGATTCAAAATGGTTTAACTTTGTCTCCAGAGAAATCACATATGATGCTTTTCGACTCTGGTTACGATCGAAGAGAGTTGCCTTCTTTCAATCTAGAAGGGTCAGTTATCAATTATGCACAGTCTGTTAAATTTTTAGGAGTAATCCTTACATTAAAAATTGTCATGGAAAGAGCATTTATAATACGTAATGATGAAAGCTAAAAAGAGTCTGAACTTCCTAAAAATTGTCAGCAAACAACAGTGGGGACAAGACATTTCCACTCTTATACATCTAGTAACAGCACTTATTCGTTCAAAGTTAACATATGCCCAAGAGGTATTCTTCTCTGCCCCAAAATACCTTTTTTAAAAAAAATGCAAAGTATAGA
>JADBJO010001907.1:300000-302500 GCA_016801955.1 Conus betulinus | reverse complement strand
GATGCCAGAATCCTGGATGCAGCAACGTACACATACAGATACAGATACAGAAGACCAGTTTGCTGGTCACGTTTGGTTCCGGGAAGTCAGTTTACAACGCTGTGACATGTTCTCCTTTAGATAAGCCTGCACCTCATCCCCCCCCCCCCCCCCCCCCCCCCCCCACTCCGCCTCAGGCCTCCTCCGACATTCACCAAGCCTGCTTCAGCATCTGATACCTCATTTTCTCTCTAAGATTTATATATTCAATGCAAAATGACTGATTTTCTTCTCGGTATATTCTCGCATTCTTTTTGTTTCACCCTTTTTCCGGCATTTCTTTTCCCTCGTTGAAGATGCCTGTGAGAATACAAGACCATGTTCTCTTGTGAATGAAGCCAGTGTGTAGCGTTTGAAACTGGTATTAACATTTCATTGGTTCGTTCAGACTTGCGCGGGAAAATGAACGTGACGGTGTGTACACAAAGACCATAGCAGGACGGAAAGATCAGCGTGACACGTAACGCAACAGGAAGCTGTTTACGCCCACAGGCGATTTCTGGACAACCATTATTGATCGGACCACGGGGTGGTGACCAGGTGGAGATGGGTGTTAGGGAAATGATGTTGTTTGAATGTGGGTGATATGAAGGGAAACTGTCTTGTACTATGCCAGAGGCATTCAACGGTAATGGCTGTATCACGCGAGCGCATTGTTTCCATCCCCATTCCCAAGAAGCCCCACACAATTGAGAACAATGAGTATTTCGGAAAGTCCGACACATGGAAAATGCAGGAAACACCGTAGTGTACGCTTGTTTTGGCAGAAATGCATGTGCATTTTCGCGACTCCGTGTGACATTGCCTACAATCTGCTACGCTGCATAAAACATTGTTTCATGAAGATAAAGAGTTGAAGCCACACATCACCCATGAATAAACTGTAACATTTCGGTTTACCATAAAATCCTTTTCAAGCGCCAGCACTGGCCAACTGACAAACAAAAACAGCATAGAATTCTGTGGTTGTGAAACTGACAAGAGTTCACTGGGAAAAGAGCTCACTGGAAAAAAAATCACGGAGGGATGGGGGTATGGAGGGAAATCGTTGGACGGTATGGAGAAAAGGGAGGAGGGGACAAGGAGAGGGGTGAGGGTGTGAAGGTGGAAAGCAAAACGTTGAGAGTGGAAGGACGGTGGTGAAATGAGCTGGGAGAGGGAAAGACAATAACAACAACAATCATAATAACAATACTAACAACAATCATTATTATCACCATTACCTCTATCACCATTATCATAAGCAAATAATTAAATAGATATTGTTTCAGGCCGACATAAACATGCAGCTGGGTGTTTCGCTGGCTTCCTTTCCGATGTACTTTTGTTGGAAATACGTCGCAGCTCCCGTGTGATGTAGCTGTATGTCACGCAACAGTGGTTCCAGATTAACGCGGATTCCAGAGAGGCCCATACAATTACTAGCAATGATTATTTTGATGTTCAGCCGTATGGGAACCACAGGAAACGCTGTATTTTGAGCAGTTTGACTCGAAATATTGTTTTGTCATGTCCACGTGACATTGCCTAGAGGCTTACGGCATTTAACCTGGGGTCAGTGTAGCTGGCGCTACCCGTCAGCCAGAGGACAGAGAGCAAATATTTTGTAATTATGTTGGATTACATTTCCCTTTTCACAGGTAATATAAGTGTACTGTGACAGGTGCGTGCAATGACTGGAATTCTCATCCGTATTTCAATTGGATGTGAACAGCGGAGATTGGATATCCGTTTATGTACTCACGAAATACACTTTTATTTGTGGGGCCTAATATCAGTATCATTTTGGTGCATTTTTACTGCCTATCCCGATCCTATTCGGTTGTTTTTTTTTCCCCGCCACCTTCAGAAAGGTTCAGTTGCACGTTTAGTGAAAATCTCTACCCACGCAGAAACTATATTTTACATAACAGGATACGTCATGTTACAAATGACGGATGGAATGAATCTCGCTTGGGTGTGTGTGTGTGTGTGTGTGTGTGTGTGTGTGTGTGTGTGTGATTTTGCAGCTTTGTCTGTCTGAGAAGGAAGGTTTCAAAGGCTTCTTCACCGATCTAAATCATACAGACTGTCACAGATCACAAAGCGTTTTGTGGAATACAGGCCTCATTATCTTCTATACTCTGTCTGTGCTGTGTATGTAGTGGTGACGATTGACAGCACGTGCAGCCTGAGAGCCGATGAGCTGCAGGACCTTCTCAATGTCAGTACCCCGCAGAACGCGTCCTCCACCGTATTTACACTGGATCCAAGTATGCTGGCCAACGATCTTATAGAAACAGGTAGGGGCCAGCCTGCGCGCGCGCGCACACACACACACACACACACACACGCAGAGGCAGGCACGCACGCACGTTCTCTCTCTCTCTCTCTCTCTCTCTCTCTCTCTCTCTCTCTCTCTCTCTCTCTCTCTCTCACAGAGGGAGAGAGAGCGTATGTGTGTGTTTGTGCGTGCGTGCGT
>JADBJO010001907.1:285000-290000 GCA_016801955.1 Conus betulinus | reverse complement strand
TTATACACAAGTGTTCGTTTTTAGTGTGAGTCATAGAGTCTTCGGCACATACTGGGTTTAGAAATTTAGTCCGAAGAATCTTAAAATTGTAGGAAAAGTTGCTGAATTTTGTGCACATTTTTTTCGAGTGCCGAGGGGGAAAATGATGTGTATGTGCCAAGATAAGGAATTCATGTAAGCACTCTGCTCGGGGCTCAGAGAGAGAGAGAAGAGAGAGAGAGAGAGAGAGAGAGAGAGGAGAAGAGAAGAGAGAGAGATATTGACAGCAGACAGAGAACAACTATATTGGCAGTCAGAAACATACAATTAAAAAAAGAAAAGAAATATACAATTTAACATCATTCGTGGTTTGGTAAGGATGGTATTATACTTAGGCTAAGTGATGCAATGTAAAGATTTTTTTGTTGGTGCATAACACATTATGTACATATGAGGACTTATTTAGGAATCTGTATTGCTTGACACCTACATAATACAGCTGGTCCTCCTCCTCTCCCCCTCCTCCAACCTATCCCTATTTCTGTGTCAATGATTACTCCCAGTAGCACAAGGGAGGGAACTAGCCTCTTTGACTCGCGTGCGATGCACCCAGGCAGCAGTAGGGTCAAGGGCACGGGAGAAGGGCGGAGGGAAAGGAGAGGGGCACATAAATACACTTCTAGAAACAGCACCTAACGACTTACCTACGACGTATCAAAATTCTTAGTGTTGAAAATGTGGTGGCCAGTGATTTACTCAGTGGCCACATGGTTCTTTCATCCCTACCATTCTATTTTCCTCCCCCTCTCATTTTTATATTTCCAGTTCTTACGGAACAGGGAGTGCTTTAGAATGGGAACGAAGAAAAGCTGTCTGTGTGTGTCTGTCTGTCCGTGGTCAAAATGTGTTCCCACTCGCTCCAGACAAAACTGCAGAGCCGATCTTTCTGACAATTTGTAGATATGTTCATTATGGGTCACGGATGATGCCCGACGTTTATTTTACCAGAATAGCCTAACGGCTATAAATGATAATTTTGTTTTGTACAGTTTAAGCAATAACGGTTTATAAAACTTAAGTATGACCTACTTTCGTAAGCTTCTCGGTAGTAGAGTGGTTAGTATCCCCACCTGCCATGCGGGCGACCCAAGTTCACTTCCCCGCCGGGGAGAGAGTTAATTTTTTTTTTCTTTTCTCTCACAAACAAAATTTTTACTACCAAAAGGGGAGAAAGTGCCATAGTGACTGATATATATAGAGAGATATATATATAGTTTTTTAACTACTTACTGGGGAGTACGTTTATATGCTTTGCATCTTATTCATTTATTTATTCGCCAGTCATTCCGTGCCTCGTCTCCCCCCCCCCCCCCCCCTTTTCCCCCGCCTCCCCCCCCCCCCCCCCCCCCCCCCCCCCCCTTCTTTCGCCTCATGTTTACGGAGCAGCCTGGCAAGTCCTAACCTCCCGTAGCACCGACCTCTCTCCGCCAGTTACACAATGGCCACCTGTACATTTCCGTTGGTGAACAGTTCTCCCTTTCTCGTCGTTTTGGTATCATTTCCATTTTTTTTCACCAACATGTCGCCTATACATTCAAAATGTATATCATCAGCAAACTCACGCACATGTAACGTGAACATTTTGACGTAATATGTACGAAACTGTCTTATATTTGAGGCACCAAAACAGGATTTTACTCATGAAAAGAGCAAACTTGTTATCGTTTAGATAACAATGTCACATGTACAATGCATTCCTACAGTTTTGTGGATATCTGTAGTTGCTAAAATATCAAAGACTGCTCTACTTCCCCCAGGCTGCTTTACTTGCTCAATGCATCGAAAACTAATACAAGCTGAATTAGATATACTTGGCAAAACATATCCAGATGTTGTCTATTTTACTTCTGTATATGATAACACATTTACTGGTAACTCCATCTCTGCTGGGTAGAAACGACATAAGAGGGTCCGATCGTAACAGAATGTATTCGTTACAGTTTTTATATGATATTTGCACACAATACTACTGATTGTGCTGATTGTAAGTAATCGAAATTTCAAAGAGAAATCGTTATTGTTGTATTGTAAAGATAACTGAGAATTTTTATCGCAGATTTACGGTTATTATTACACACACACACACACACACACACACACACACACACACACACGCACACACACACACACAACACGGACAACTAAAACGGCGCGATTATACAGACCCCTTGTTCGCACACTGGGCCAGGGTCAAAATTACACTTGGCGCCCCATGACGTGTAAGCTCTGCAAGCGGGGTTTGAAAACAGATGTAAACTGTTTGCGTCAGTAAGTTTTGTTTGGCTTCATTCGCTTGCCTGTGTAGTAACTTTAGTTTTCTTCTTTAAATTTGGGCGCACCGGTTAGTTTCGAAGTGAGATGACTGGAGAAGGAAACTGAAACAAATTCAAAATAAATCTGAAGTAACTCCTCCGGTTAACATGGACAAACAAGTTACAAGACAAAAAAAAAAAAAAAAAAAAAAAAAAAACCCACGACGCACTTCCACGTCTTAGGACTCCTTCAGGCAAGATAAACAACATTTAGGACAATGAAAACAAAGAACGAGCAATCACTTATCCTCTCGAATTCGGTGCGAGATGGGGGTTGATTCAAGAAGATAAGTGATTGCTCGTTCTTCGTTTTCACTGTCCTGAATATTGTTTATCTTGCCTGAAGAAGACGTAAGAGGTCAAATGTATCGTGTTTTGTCTTGTGATTTGTTTGCCCATGTTAACTCGGCAGTTACTTGAAATTTCTTTTGAAATTTTACGCACAGCGACACTGACGTACATAACTCAAAGGAAAGAGATGTGTGTATAGTAGACTTTGCTTGAATCTACAACAATACTCTACGTCGTAATAATGATGCAATGTCTTCGTTTCTGAACGTGCATGTCCATACATGCTGACCAGTCCACTTCTTTTCAGCTAGGGACGTGGACAGTGGACGAAGGATTACAGATGGTAGACCCTGTCAAAAATTTCTACAAGACCCCGCCGTCATCAGAGTTGCCGTGAAGGAGGTAAATTGATGTGTCTGTCTGTCTGCCTGTCTGTCTGTCTGTATATATATGTGTATGCGGTGTGCGTGTGTGTGCGCGTGCGTGCGTGCGCGCGCGCGCGCGTGTGTGTGTGTGTGTGTGTGTGTGTGTGTATGTGTGTGTATACGTGTGTGTGTGTGTGTGTGTGTGTGTGTGTGTGTGTGTGTGTGTGTGTGTGTGTGTGTGTGTGTGTTGTTGTTTGTGCTGGTGCATCATAATGATAGCTCGGAAACAGTTTGGCACGGGTCGTAAGCAAAATTGACCAGTTATCTATATGGTCAAGAACTGTAAATGATTAAAGCTTGGACTTTTCCATGTTAACTCCAAAGCATTTGGATGCTGTAGCGCAACTGAAGCTGTGGGCAAAAAGAGCGATACAAACAGTACCTCAGAGGGGAGACAATTTCAGATCGTGGAGTGAATAGGTCAAGCGCTGAGGGTTTTCGTCCGTTTCCCAGACGATGTTCTCACTTGATATTGTGTCTTTTGATCCATGAAATTCGTCCTCCCTAGTGCCTAGTTGGGTCTACACACCCCACACACCAGTGTTTTCTGTGCGTGGCAAGAAACGTCACTGTACCGCGAGATACACTGACTAACCCGAGGACGTCTCTGTCTATGGTCCACTCAGGAAGAAATTAAGAACAGGGCATAGTAAGGACAGATTAGTGATCTGATTTCTTGCCGACAGGGAATGGAACAGCTCAGTTAGTAGAGCGCCGGACGTGCTATCCTAATGATCCTGGGTTTGAGAGTTCGAATCTCTGCGACGCCGTTTCTATACAAGATTTCTTTTTTCCACCGAAGTTACCATTGTTTCTGACTCCACTTCCTGGAAAGTCCTTCGGGTGAGACTATACATTGAGGTTCCGCATGTGAATGCACGCGTAACACACGTAAAATCCCATCACCAGTTTGGAGTAAGAGTTGCTCCACTTGTATGCTATTTACTGCTCACTATTCACTATTCCCGCATTATTAAGCTTTTCTTCAAGCATTGCAAGTCTGTTGCACTGCGACGCACCAGCATTCTTCCTTCATCCCTTTTCCACACTTCCTTCTCCCTTCCTTTCCCCTTCATCTCCCTCCATATTGCATTTCGTGAGAGGCACGCCGACGGAACCGGTATGCCTCCTCCTGTTTTTGCAGCGAAAGATCCACAAAGAGACTTTGATTTGGTGTGATTCGATTTCATCTGATTGGCCTTGCGTTGTCTCGACTCGAGGTCAGTGTAGCTTGTATTTTTTATTTTAGCACCATTCAGTTCAGATTGATTCGATTTGGTTTGATTTCTATTTTCACAGCCATCGATTTCAACTGGACTTGAATACGCTCGATCTTATTTTGATAGAATTCGATTTCCAGCGGACTCGATCCAGCTTGATTTTATTGACCCCATTCAACTTGACTAGATACGATTCACCTTGACTTTGAAGCGGATTTGATTGGGCCCTGTTTGTGCTGCAGTCTCCGCCCTTCGCCATGCGCGTGACGGACGAGAACGGGACGTACTTCGTGGGGTACGCCATCGACGTTGTGGAGGAGGTGGCTCGCCGCCTGCAGTTCAGCTACCGCTTCACCGAGCAGCGAGAAGACAAGTTCGGCGCTCGCCAGACCAACGGTTTCCTGGAGTGGCATCATTGGAGACATCTTGGCTGGGGTGGGTTTCCGGCATGTTGTTGTTGTTGCTGTTGCTGCTGCTGTTGTTTTTGTTGTTGTTGTTGTTGTTGTTGTTGTTGTTGTTGTTGTTGTTCTTCTTCTTCTTCTTCTTCTTCTTCTTCTTTGTCTACGTCATGTCTGTTTGTCTTCTAGTCTGTCTCCGCTTTCTCTCTCTTGTGTGTTTCTTTTTGTTCGTTCCAGTTTTCACGTGTCTGTCTCTTTCTAGAGGATTGTATATGCGCCATTATCAGTGCAAATATAACGGTGCTGAACTTCTCG
>JADBJO010001907.1:255000-257500 GCA_016801955.1 Conus betulinus | reverse complement strand
TACATCCTTTGAAAAGACGGGAACGTTTAACAACAACCTGTTTCTACCTTGGTTCTCCGGCAACTGTCAGAATGGTGGACACTATCTGCTCAGCTGAACTTGTATGAGGATTCATGTCTTCTACCAAACGTTCGGCATAATCGTGTTGTATGGGAAGGTCACTACCTAAGGGGTGATAACCCCAGGAACAGCTCATCAGATGCCATGTCCTGGCTGCCCTCTTCACACTGACGAACACTTTGATTAGGGAATGACCAAGCAGGTTCATCTGGTGCCAATGTTTCTGTTCCATAATATTGCAGATTTCAGTTCACAGTAGCAAAACAAGGCAGTTCAACCTCGTTCAAATATATTTCCTACTCCCTGTTTTGCAAGACATTCATCATGCCACACAGCAAATGAAACCCAATGGAAATCATTGTCTGTTCTCTTCACTTGAAAGCAATGGATTAAAATTTCTTATTTAAAACATACCAGCAGTTTCATGAAATTTTGATGAAATAGATGGCAAAAAGGCTTTCAAGGGAGCATAAAATACAATTTTCAGCAAAAACAATGTTAGATCAACCCAAATTGGCAATGCCACAACAGTCACTCTGAGATGTTGCCGTACAAACTGACAACCGCTCCAAAACAGATTTCTCACATTTTAGGGACTGGAATAATGACCCCAAAATCAGCACACCAAAATCCTAGGACAGAACTATGTGAATGATAATTCCTGATATTCTTTGCTACACATGTTTTCACGGATATGGCTAAATCATTTGGACTCCCATCCTGTTTTCTTAACATAGGTATGATGAATCTTGAAGCTACTTCTCGAGAGTACCCCTGGTATTAGGAGCAGAACGTTCGTTACTGGAGCAACCTTCTGAGGATTCACATCACTTTTCGAACACACACACACACACACACACACACACACACACACACACACACACACATATATATATATATATATATATATATATATATATATATATATATATATATATATATGTGTGTGTGTGTGTGTGTGTGTGTGTGTGTGTGTGTTGGAATTATAGGTAGCAAACATTCATACTTCCTTTTATTATTCTTTGCATTTTCTAAAAAGCCTTATCAGATTTCATATTCCATTTCGTTTTAACAGATTTTATTTATGTTTGTTTTTTTTGTTTTTTTTTTTTTTTTACCGAGTTTGCCCTTAGAACGTGTTTTGATATGTTAGGTTTCTTATAAGGTCATGAGCTAAACTCCTGCTCATCTGTACAATTTCACTGTTTCTGTGAAATGAAATGCCTGAGGCTAACTTCATGCAATTACAACTCAAACCAAGTGATTTCTAGAAATCATGATGTTTTGAAATTTTGTATGGTAAGTCAGCGTATGAAATATTAAACTAAGATGACTGTATCCAAAATACTAGTCAATGTGGTCAGCAAATATATATGTAAGAAATATGATAACAAAAATTGATAAAAATATAATGATGTCATTTTTGTACGTTAAGTAATGTCAAATCCAAGATGGAAAATGGATACTCCGTTGTCTTCATTTTTTAATTCACTAGCTCCGGGGAGGGGGGGGACGGGGGACGGAGGGAGGGAGAGAGAGAGAGAGAGAGAGAGAGGGGGGCGTTGTTCATCACTTACGTGAAAATATCGGCATTTCTATTTTCTCAAGGATATATTCACACATGAGCGAGTAATTAAAACACTAATAAAACAGACATTTAAAAACGACTGTTTTGCTCTATTCATTGCTATAAAGACATTCTGTGAAATATAGATACTGAGCAATTGTGACTCGTGGTCACCGAATGCTGACTACTATGAGAAACAGGAATGGTCTAATGGCAAAAGTTTCGTAAATCGTTTTATTTCTTTCAGCAAATCATCAAGATAAGAAAGGCATAGAGAAAAAGTCAGTCCGATTTCATCTTCCCATTTCGAAGACATCTACAAACAATGTTGACGACGAACACAGCAACAAATCCAATGGTCGCGGCAATTACACCTAAAAGAAAGAGCAACACATCGAACATCATATACCGAAACAACGGCATTTGTTGTCCAGCAGAACGCATGTATTCACCGCCATATTCCATCACGTGATCCAACCAGTAGGCTGCCGACTCCATGGGAACCCCGTACAACTCTTTGAACAGACGGGAACGTTGTACAGCAGCCTGTTTGTACCTTGGTTCGTTGGCCACTGTCAGAATGGTGGACTTCATCTGCTCAGCTGTGCATGTAACGAGATCAAGGACTTGTGCAAAACCCTTCACTCGGGCGCGTTCCGCATTATATGGCTGGTCACCTACAAAAGGAGTGGCAACGACAGGAACAGCGTGGTACAGGGCTCATACTGGCCACTCTTCCCACAGTGACTGACGACGAACACTTTGGTGTGTGGGTGACCCAGCAGATCATTCTGAGGTATCCATGGTGCCGTCAGGATCTTCTTAGGATCTGGTGATGTCAGGGTAGACCTGAAGACTGACTTCATGGGCAGC
>JADBJO010001907.1:227500-247500 GCA_016801955.1 Conus betulinus | reverse complement strand
AGAGGGGGGGGGTGGGGAGGAAGCTGTGGGAAAAAAGGGTGTTAGACAACGCTTGCTGATTAACAATTTCCTTTACTTATATCGTTTTTTTCAGTATCATTACTTCGCTGCCTAGTTGTCACTTTGTCAACTTTTTTTTCAGTGAGTGGGTTTGTCTTTCGGTTGTTGTCGTGTCAACGTAAAATCCTCTCCTTCCCCTCCCCCCCCCCCCCCCCCCCCCCCCCCCCCCCCAACACACACACACACACACACACTCTTTTCTTTTCTCCAGTCATTTCTTTTAATTCTATCAAAACATAGTTCTCAAAGGCTACGCTCTGTCTTGCAAGAGGCAGCATGTATGGTTAAGTCGCTACGATACAAAGCGTTCTGTCACTGACGCCTTTCTGTTATGATGCTGCTATCACGAGGGCAGGGGTACGAGCGTGTAGAGGTTTAGTGTGCCTGCACTTGACTGTTTGCTGTTTGTGGTCTTTTGTTCTACTGCAATAAATGTTTTCTTCCTCTCAAGTTGAAACACAAGAAAAATCACAATGACAGTTAAATGTCATCGTTAATGTACACGGGATGTTATAAACATGAGAGAGAGAGAGAGAGAGAGAGAGAGAGAGAGAGAGAGAGAGAGAGAGAGAGAGATAGCGAGCAACGAGCTCTTGAAGATCTGCTCGTAAAAACTTCCAAGAGGAAATCGCATTGATGGTTTTGTTGTAATAAAACAAACACAAACAAAAAAAAAAAAAACAACAACAAAAAACAGCATGACACTGTCGCTGTAAAACAGATTTATCCTGTTGATTGATTTGGATTTTGAAAAAGGAAACGTATCACTAAGCAACACACAGAACGGTATGTTTTCCTCTATTCATAAGTCGTTGCCACGTACTTGCAGTTCAGGAATACGTGTGTTCATGCTGAGAATGATGAGTCCATGTCACGTGTAAGAGAAGAGGGAAAAAAAGTAAATCTGACAGACAAAAGAAAAAGACGTAATGAGATGCTTAATCAATTCAGACAATAAAGGCTATCATGTCAAAGCTTATGATGCAAAGGAATCAAAGGACATACATAAATCGTTTGTTGACAGCGGCAATTTTCACACAGCTGTGTTCCGGCCGTTTGCTGCGTCAGAAGCTTATGAGACATGAAACCACTGTTTACTTCCATCACTACTTTTGTCATCTTTTGCTGGTTTTTTGCTGAGCTGACCACACCAGGCCATAAAGAAACTAGAAGCATTTTAACACACACACACACACACACACACACACACACACACACACACATCTATATATATACATGTACATATATAAATATATATCTATATACATATCTACACACAGACACACACACATATATAGATATATAGATATATATATATATATATATATATATATAGATAGATAGATAGATAGATAGATAGATAGATAGATAGATAGATAGATATTGGTGTCATTGTTGTACTGTGAATGTCAAATCTAAGAAGGAAAAATGGATACTCCGTTGTCTTCTTTTTGAATTCACTAACTTCGCGGAGGGGGGAGCGGACGGAGAGAGAGAGAGAGAGAGAGAGAGAGAGAGAGAGAGAGAGAGAGAGAGAGAGAGAGAGAGAGAGAAGAGAGAGAGGGAGAGAGAGAGAGAGTTGTTTGATCACGTACGTGGAAATATCTGCATTTTTGTTATGTCAAGGGTATTTTTCACACAAGAGAGAGTAATTAAAACACTAATAAAATGGACATCTAAAAGTAATGATTGTTTTGCTCTCTATAATGATTTAAAGAGATTCTGTTAAATATGCATACTGAGTAATTGCGACTCATGCTTCTGTGCATATGAAACTGTGAAGAAAATACTGATTACGACAAGAAACAGGGATTGGTCTGATGGCAAAAGCTTACGATTCGTAAATCTTTTCATTTCTTTTGGCAAATCGTCGAGATAAAAAAAGGGATAAAGAAAGTCAGTCCGGTTTCATCTTCCCATTTCGAAGACATCTACAAACAATGTTGACGAACACAGCAACAAAGCCAATGGTCGTGGCAATTACGCCGAAAAGAAAGAGCAAAACACATCTAGCATCATATACCGAAACAACGGCATTTGTTGTCCAGCAGAACGCATGTATTCACCGCCATATTCCATCACGTGATCCAACCAGTAGGCTGCCGACTCCATGGGAACCCCGTACAACTCTTTGAACAGACGGGAACGTTGTACAGCAGCCTGTTTGTACCTTGGTTCGTTGGCCACTGTCAGAATGGTGGACTTCATCTGCTCAGCTGTGCATGTAACGAGATCAAGGACTTGTGCAAAACCCTTCACTCGGGCGCGTTCCGCATTATATGGCTGGTCACCCACAAAAGGAGTGGCAACGACAGGAACAGCGTGGTAAAGGGCTTCATACTGACCACTCTTCCCACAGTGACTGACGAACACTTTGGTGTGTGGGTGACCCAGCAGATCATTCTGAGGTATCCATGGTGCCATCAGGATCTTCTTGGGATCTGGTGATGTCAGGGTAGATCTGAAGACTGACTTCATGGGCAGCTGCTGCAGGACTTGCAGGATCTTGTCACTGATGTGCTCTGGGACATCGAGCACGTAGCTGCCGAAGGAGACAATCACTACACCTTCCTCGGCACTGTCCATGAAGGACTGGAACTCAGGAGGTAGGGTTTTAGGGGGCCCTGATGTAGTACCACCGATCAATTTGACGTTAGGGAGTGTAGGTTTGGGATAGTCCAGTATGTGGTCTTGTTCAATTAAAAATATCTCACCTTGACTTATTAGAACATCTAAAGGTAAATAGGCCTTTTCTGGAGCATATTGACTAACAGCATCAATTGGAAAAGAGGGATCATACACAGCTAAAAGAATGCAATAAAGAAGGTTGTGTACTCTCTGGAAGAATGTCATATTGTTGTTGTATGGAAAAATCAGTAATGGGGAATCCACTGGTGAAAAGGGCACTCTCATTGTTAACGGGTAAAAGCCAACACCTACGAAGGCAAAAGGAACACCCAGTCGGTAAGGAATGACAGTCATCACATAGAACATAGAAAACGTTGTCAATGACAATCAAGTCCGGATGTTTCTGCCTGATGGTGGCTATGAAAGACTCGTTTTTTAACAGAGTGCCTGTCACATTTCCGACAATTCGTAAATACTCTAGGAAATTAGGTCGTTTCCCTGCAAAATACCGTTGAGCCATCTGGTGTCGTGGTTTTCTCCTGCAGATTAGGTATCGTTGCATAGGGTATGATATTCAGTTCAAGTATATCCAGGTAGCCCTTCTCCAACACGTGTGTGGGGATGGTGATCCACACCTCATGACCTCTCCCTGCCAGAGCACGTGAAACATCGACGTGATATTTAATGTGGCTGGTGTACGGTAAAGGCATGATCACCACGATTTTGGTCTCCGACATGTGAACTAGGCATGTCAGTGCCAGTATAGATGCCAGGGATACTGCTGTAGCCAACATCTTTCAACGCAAGAGCCTCACCTGTTGGAGAAGAAGAAAGAGTACTTTAAAAATAGCTTCCGAGATTACTACCTGCCCGCTTGGTTAACCAAATAAAAAAAAAGAATAAAATAATAAAAGGGGCAAGACGAAAGTGGCTTCCAGTCTGATAAATCACTGAATCTTAGAAAGTAATAAAATGTTACTGAATATCATTTAAACGATTCAAATGTTTTTTGTTTTTTTTTTTTCTGCAAAAATGACAAAAAAAAGTATGAATAGAGAGAGAGAGAGAGAGAGAGAGAGAGAGAGAGGAGGGGGTAACGAAAACAGAGGATCCATGGAAGAAGCAAGCATGACATTGCCGGTCGCAGAGGTAGACTCAAGAGGGATTACAATCAGTATATAAGTGAATAAATAAAACAAGTGTACTAGCAAGAGTGAGTTGATTGATTGAGAGAGAGAGAGAGAGAGAGAGAGAGAGAGAGAGAGAGAGAGAGAGAGAGAGAGAGAGAGGAAACATTAGGGAAGTTTTAAAGGCAGTAGGAACAGAAGCCACTTCAGGCGTTGAAGCAAGCCCGGTGTGACACGCTATGAATACTATCGCGCCGTAAACAGTACTGTAGAGCTTATATCGTACGCTGTCACAACTACATATGTTAAGAACTCTAGCAAGCACGCCTCACCAATTCCCCAACAAAAAAAAACAACACGCCTCAGACTGCAGACTTTATTTCTATAGGTTTTATTTCAAATTTTACACTGCTTTCGTCTGAGTTATAACGTCATTAACATCTGTACATACAGAAATTCTTCATGCGCTTAACAAATTCCGTTAGATTTCCTCTTTTCTTCGGGGGATATGTGTGGGATGGTGGTGGGGGAGTGAGGGGGGTATGGTGTGGTGGGGGATTGCGGGGGAAGTGTGCGATTCAAGGGACACTAGTTAAAAAATTTCTCCAAGACGTAGACGTCTATTCGAATTACCCCCCTTTCCGTATTCAATCCTAATTTTCTGTGATCGTGTTTGTAGCGTGAAAGACTAGTGTATGCGGTGGAATATAATCTGCCAGGGCTGAAACAGTGGTATTTGTGAGCGTTGTAAAGACAGCGTGTTTATGTCACAGGCCACAAGGCACCACGGCAGTTTTCAAAGCGTGATCTGCTGACCGTGATAGTGACTATGGTAGTTGTTCCTGTGTAGAGTGATTCGTTTACCACAAATATTCAAAGGTGCGCGCGCGTGTATGCACATATACATAGGCATACATACATACATGCCTATATGTACACGCATGGACAGATACGTGCGTGCAGGAACATTCTCACACAGCCCACAGATCACACACGCGAATACCCATGCACGTGCACATCATACACACCTACACAAACACATACTCAAGCGCACGCACATACTCAAGCGCATGCGCGCACGCTCGCATGCACACGCACGCCCATGCACGCAAGTACAGACATGCACACACGCACCGCATACACTGGCTCACACACATGAATCCGTGCCCACACACTCATGCACACACCTATACCACACGTGTACACTCACCACACACACATACAATGATGATAATGGCACAGCCAATGTTAGGTAGGTCCCCACGGTCTGTCCAGCACGTTGGGCTAATGACACTCACCACACACATATACAAAGGCAATAATGTCGCAGTTAATGTGAGGTAGATACCCAAGGTCTGACCAGAACGTGGGACTAATTCGCAGATCAGATATCTGCAAGGTCGTAGCCACGAGATCCTCTTAGTCATTAATTTATTCATCCGTCAGCTTTAAATCGTGCGCAGTGTGCTCTCAAAACTTAGCAGATCTGGTGTTGCGTGTATGGACTAGTCCGCACGCAGTGACACCTGCTTGATGAAACTGAAAACTGAGACAGACTGTGGCATGCTACAACGGGACGCACGTGCCAAGGAACAAGACGAACGCTGAGGATCGACTCCATCCATTTTCCATAAAATATTGAAGAATGGCTATATAAAAACTGCAGCTGCTTTTAGTATGGAAACATTCTGACTATGGCGGTTGAAATGTTGATCTATTGGAAAACGATCACGGATGTGACCTGTTCTTTGAAACAGTCAATGGGCCCATATAAGTGACGCCACATCTGCCGAACCAGGAGGCCTTAGTGCATGGGTTACATATAGATAAATATACAACCGATTAGAAATGACAATTTGGGAAGAGGGTTTTGCTGGGACGAGTTTGTGCTCTTGCCAAATGGTGCAAAAGCTAGCAGCCCCGTTTACAATGACCACAGGGAGCGTTTGAAACATTTTACCCGATTAAGGGTTCTGCCGCGATGAATGGAATTGTGTGTGTGTGTGCGTGCGTGCGTGCGTGCGTGCGCGCGCGCGCGCGCGCGCGCGTGTATGTGTGTGTGTGTGTGTTGTTTGCTTTTGCTTTTGCTTTTGCATGGTGGTGATTCTGTTCTTCTTGCCATCTCATAAATTGGTATGCAAAAAGCTGTAGATACACTCAGTGAACATCATTCTGAATGGAAACTTCATGTTCAGAAAGCTAAAGTAGTGCTGCTGAATGGATGGAAAACCCAGGACATATGTTCATGTTCGGTCACCAAAAAATTTAAACGGTAGATACCTTCAAATACTTATTCTGTTTTGTCAGAGCTGGCAAGTATTACGAATGTTAAAAAGCACAGATAGGGACACGGCGCGAGTGCATTGTTTTTTTTTTTACTACATCAATATTGTTTTAGACTTACAACCGTCCATGGTATTATTAGTTCTTTTCATAGACCTTCGTAGGTGCGCTAAATGGTGTCACAGACACTGAAAATATTTGAAACGTTCCAAGTTAAGTTCTCAAAGAGTCGAAGCTTAAACTCTCAAAGCATCTACTTTATTGAAATCGTAGTACTATGACAGAATTTTTTGGGAGTGCTTTTAATTTATCCCCTGTCTCGAGTCTTTACAAACGAAAGCTGAAAGCTATTCTGTTTTTGCGCAAATCAAACGTCGGATAACTAGATTTTTAGGACAGCGTTGCGTTATCTCGAAGCAGATATATTCAAATTATAGTATGATGTCCTGTCCGTTTTCCACAAATGTGACTTTTACACTTCGGAGTGTGTTAAATTGTAGGAAAAGATAGTTCTATTGAAACACGCTTTGATTCAGTTTCAGACGGGGACACACACACACACACACACACACACACACACACACACACACACACACACACACACACACACACACAATATCATCGAAACAGTGGACCAATATAAATATATCTCGGAGTCATCTTCCATAGAAACGAGTATTTTACAGAAGCCCAAGAATACTTGGCAAGAAAGGGAAATCAAGCTGCACATACCTTGAAGAGAACGTTCTATGGTCAAAATGTAAATGTGAGAACAATTACAATCCTATTTGACCCTTTAGTCTCTCCCATCTTCACTTATGGTTCGGAGGTGTGGTTCCCATCCTCTTACCAATACAGTGACGGCATATGTCAACAACAAAAAAAAAATGCAGTGGCAGTTCAAAACCTGTCTTGCAAACAAAATCCCACATACAACTGCACATATTACATTCCGCAGGCAATTACTAAGAGTCCATAGAAAAGCTATGGCGTTACCAGTTTTGGGCGAACTGGAGCGATTCCCGATTACTTCTAAAGTGATAATCCAGATTATGGCATTCTGGATACACATATCAGATCAGATGAAGACTCTTATCAACAGCAGCTTTATCGGACAATCATCTCTCAGGACACCGAAGAAAAGAAATAGACGAAGTTTATACCACAAACCTTGTCAACGACCGGATTACATCGCGTCTGGGAAAATCAGGGTAGATTTAGTGTGACTCGACTGCAGTTTATAATCAGCTCGAAGCTGGAAATGTTTTATGTTGAATTCTGAAGGAAACAAGAGAAGGAAAAAAAACACGTCTAAGCTCAAATCTTATGCCACAGTTGCTATTGAATACAAATAGGCGGCTTATTGGAGCAATACATTGACACAGATTGCAGACGAGCACTAAGTAGATTAGGAAAAAAAAGCGCCCATGAACTCCAAATTGAGGGGGGTCTCTCTGCAGACACTGACAGAGAAGACAGATTGTGCATGGCATGCCACGTAGTGGAGGACGAACTACATTTTCTCGACGACTGTAAATTATTTAAACCAACAAACGTTATGACCTGATGACGAGGATAACAAAAAAACCGATTTTCCTTCACAGATTACAATGAAAAAAAAAAAAAAAAAAAAAACCTCGGAGCTCATATCAATGGACTGCTTTCAACCTGCACTTGCCCAGTATATCCTGTTGTGTTTTTCTCTTCGGAGACAGAAATTTAATCAGACCCTGATATGCACTATGTATTTTGCTGCTGTTTTGTTGCAAGATATGAAGATGTTGGAATTACTTTAATTGAATGTCTTAACCTCATCATCTGTGCCCCCCAAATCTTTGGTTTTCCTGTAGCAATGAATATGTTCTTGTTCTCTCTCTCTCTCTCTCTCTCTCTCTCTCACACACACACACAACACACACACACACACACACACACACACACACACACACACACACACACACACACACACACGCACATGCATACACACACACACACACACACACACACACACACACACACACACACACACACACACACGCGCGCGCGCGTGCGCGCGCGCGCGTGCACACACACATTCACTGATTCACTCACGAACACACACACACACACACACACACACACACACACACACACACACACACACACTCACACACACACACACACACACACACACATACTACACACACGCGAGTGCGCGCGCGCGCATACACACACACATACACGCGCGCGTGCGTGCGTGCCTGTGTGCATGCACGCGCGCACGTGCGTGTACTTGTGCGTGTGTGTGTGTATGTGTGTGTGTGCGTGCGTGCGTGCGTGCGTGCGTGCGTGCGTGCGTGCGTGCGTGCGTGTGTGTGTGTGTGTGTGTGTGTGTGTGTGTGTGTATGTGTGTGTGTGCCAGCAACACAACCAGGAAGCATATTTCATGTTCTACTCATCATGTGGAAATACTTTTACTGCAATGATTAAAACATTCATCTTAACTTAATACGCATTTCCTGAAGCAATTTGAAATTCTTATATACAAATAAAATTTCACACGTTTTTGTGTTATTCATCATATTACCCATTTCGTTTTCTTCCTCTCCATTGCTGCGATTAATTTTGATCGTGTTTTGTCTCAATCTTTAGAAAATCTTTTCTAACTCGCATGTCTACGCCCAAAGACTCTACTGCAACTTATTTTGGTAATCGGACAGATTTATTTTCATTTTCACCATCCTTTAAGCTATTCTTGTTTCCTTGCAGCTTTGTGTCTCTTTTCAGTTTTTTTTATTCTAAACAATGATCTCTGTTATTATCATTCGTCATTAGACCCTTTTACTCTCCCTTAAATTATATTGCTTTTACGATAATTTCCTGTTAAAAGACTTTCAAGAGGAGCTGATCTTACACTGTTCGCGGGATTTCAGATGTGTGTATTCTTCACGTGGGTTTTCTGTCACTCTGGAAGTCCGCTTCCTAGTCTGTTGTATAATTTAGCCTTATAATTAGTTAGTCCTTATCATCTAGCGATTTGTTTACAACATTTTTTTTTTTATCATTTAATCAGGAGTAATAGAATTCACACACACACACAAAAGGATTCTTACGTAGGCCTACATTTTCTCAGAGATCAGATTGAAAGCTCCACAGAATGATGGAATCTGTTCCCTGCTTTCACGTCAGCATCAGAATTAAAATCAGACATGTTAAAAAATCTCTCTCTCTCTCTCTCTCTCTCTCTCTCTCTCTCTCTCCACACACACACAGGGGGAGTGTACGTGTACTCTTCAGTGCATGACGTGTTTGACATCGGTCCCCGCTACTTTTGCACAGTACGACTGTTGTTGGTCACTCTGAGGGTTGACAGTTGGTCATCGTACCTGTGTTGGACCATGCCTGCAGTACCGCTCGTCGTGTTCCGGTCAACATATGGGTGTTTGTTTACTGTATTTTTGAATTTCATGTGTCGTCGGGCCAAGAAGACGGAAGAACTTAGATGTCGGACATTAAGGGCGAGATCGCGGTTAGACGGTGTCATGGTTGGACTGACCCTCATTGTGTTTTTCTGGAGCGGTATCCTCATGCAGTGCGGTGATATTGAACTTAACCCTGGCCCTCCCAAGTCTGCCAGTGCAAAGCAGTCCCGACTGATGAGCAGCAGTTCGAGGATGAGTCTGGACAAAGGCGTTGCAGGTTAGGAGGACAGTGGACAGTCGATCAGGCATGAGGAAAGTAAGATGGGGTCTGAAGTTACCTTGACAGACGTCATGGCCATGTTGACCGGCTTGAGCACGAAGTTTGACAATATGCAGGGTAAATTTGACAAGGTTCAGGAAGACCTCGGGGAGATAGAAGAATCTTTCTCGTCTCTAAAAAAATCAAGTTCAGGTTCTTACTGAAGAAGTAGAAATCTTAAGACAGTCAAATTATGAACTCGACCAATCGAATAAGTGCATGCAGGAACAACTGAAAGCTTTAGAAAGAAAAACGGACGATTTAGAGTGCCGATCAAAGAGAAAATAACATCATTGTGCATGGAATTCCCAGAGCTGAAAAGGAGACGCCTGAGCAATGTGAGAACCTTCTGAGGGACATGCTGACGGACAAGATGGATCTGACGGATGACTTCTCCTTTGACCGAGTTCATCGTGTGAACGCTAAACGGGACTCTCCGCTGATAGCCCGATGTACATTCTAAAAGAAAAAGTTAAAGATCTTGAAGGCGAAGTGGAAACTGAAAGGGAATGATCTGTTTGTGGCAGAGGACTATTCTCAGCGAGTTCGGTCAATTAGAAAAAAGTTGTCACCGCATCTGAGAGCTGCCAAGGATCAGGGAAAGAGGGCCACCATGATCTACGACCCACCTGATCATCGAAGGGAAGAAATTCTTCTTTGACTGGTGATGAAACAAGCATCGTGGAGGTACCATAGGAACACGGCCGGCCTTGTAAAACAAATATCCTTGATGAGAGTTAGATAGTTTTTTGTGTTAGTAGGTTAGGTGTAAATACAAGTGGGCATCATTTTGGAAAGACACCGGTTTCAAGGGGACGGTCCAATGTGCAGGTGAACACGGCACGGGGAATTCAAAATAGAAAATCTGACATTGCGAGTCCGTGTTCAGATAGGGAGAGGGAGTTTGTTTACAGCAAAGACAGTCGTACGCATGCACCCTTGTGTGTTTCTGAAAGCGTGAAAAGTGTGTCCGGATGCATGCACGGAAATAAAGAAATGTGTGACAGTGTCAGTGTTCGGAAAGCACAAAAGCCTTCTTCGGTGATTAATGGTTGTCATTCGGTTTTGGAGAATGTTAGCAACACAAGAACCTATTCTTTTCTACATTGGAATATTTGTGGTTTACTCTCTAAACTGTCTGATCCTGATGTTATTGAATATATTTCTTCCTTTGATTTCATTTGTCTTGTTGAAACTTTCGTTGACAATTGTCAGTGTTCCATGTTTTCTGATCATAACATGTTTGTGAAGCCTGCAGTTAAATTCACTCAGCGTGGAAGAAGATCGGGGGAGTAATATGTCTGATAAGAAATAATCTCATGAAATATGTGTCAAAAGTGAGTACTGAGTGTGATAATGTCTTGTTGTTTGTTATTGATTGATAAAAAAAAATGTTTCATTTGACGAATGATATTCTATATGTATGTTCGTATGTTCCCCCAGAAAAGTCTCCATACTACTCTGTGTTTAATGTTGATAATGGTATCAATCAACTGGAGGATTGTGTAATAGATAATTTGTATCACAAGAACAAAATGTCAATATTGATGTGTGGTGATTTTAACGGCCGAACGGCCGACGTTTTCTCCGCAACTTGATGAACAAACAAAAACATTTTCATGGTTTGATAAGTCTGGTATTGTTGAAATGAGACGTCACTCTGAAGATACAATGTTAAATTCCTATGGCAAAAGTTTACTAAACATGTGTAACGCGCTAGATTTATATATTTTAAAACGGTGTATGTCCTGGTGATGACAATTTCTGTTTTACTTATATCAGCGAATCTGGTAGTAGTGTGAACGATTATTTTGTTGCTTCTTCTTCTGACCTTTTTGATTTCATACAATCTTCTTGTAGCCTTCATGTGAAAGAACGGATGGAATCAGAGACCACATGCCTCTTGAATTTCATGTGAGTGCATCTGGTTCTGATGATTGTGAAAATATAAAGCAGAAACAAACGAGTATATAATGAAATTTGTTTGGAATAATAATTGCGCCACGGACTTCGTTAATATGATGCATTCGGATGAAATGAAATTAAAGTTTTTGCATGCTGTTCATTTGATAGATATTGATATAAATGATGCTCTTGATTTGTTTATCAATACTGTTAAAGAACTGGTAAATGTATGGAAAGACGAGTATGTGTGAACAGGACAAAAAGACAGAATGACTGGTTTGATTTCGAGTGTTTACAAGCTAAAAGGGATGTCAGGAGGTTACTACTTAGGGTATGGGAAGAGAACCTTAGACAAAAATGACCGACACTTATACTGTGTATCACGATCAGAGTATAAAAATTTTATTGTATAGGAAGCAAAAGTCACACAATGATAAGATGCTCAAAGAAATAGTCACTGATATGGACAACCAAGAGGATTTTTGGAAAAGTGTCAAGCAAGCGTTTAAAACACGAACACAGAAGCAGAATAGAATCGCAATGGAGCAATGGTATTACCATTTTAAGAACGTGTTGGAAAAGGATATCAGCGTTGATACAGACACTGGTGAAAGTGAAACATTATTATTAGATGATGAATATTCTGAATTTTTCGATCGACCAATTACAAAGCATGAAGTACCATTGTAATAAGGAAACTGAAAAATGGTAAAGCAGCAGGGCCTGATGGACTTGTTGGTGAATTTTTTTTAAAAATTTAGGGGACTTTGCAATCGATTTTCTTGTAAAATTATTTAATGTTCTTTTCGAAAAAGGAATATATCCCGAGAATTGGACCAGATCGATCATCTTACCTCTGTTTAAAAAAGGGGGTGACGCAAATAATCCTAATAATTAATATAGAGGAATCTCCTTGTGTGATATTGCTAGTAAACTTTATGGATCTATAATAAACAAGAGATTATCTGAATGGATCGAATTAAAAAAATATAACCGGTGAATACCAAGCAGGTTTTAAGAAGGGTTATAGTACAATCGATCACTTGTTCACTCTACTGGCTGCTGTTCAGAAGCAGTTGTTAAATAATCGTAAGTTATATGTTGCATTTATAGACTTCGAAAAGGCCTTTGATTCTATTTCTAGAAAGCTTCTGTGGCCAATACTGGCAAAACACTGTGGAAAAGGTAAACTATTTAAATGTGTTAAATGTATGTATGATGATGTTAAGCTAATATAAGGTGTGGTGCAAAATTTAGTGAGTACATTAGATGTACACAGGGTGTTAAGCAGGGTGATGTTTGTAGTTCTGTTTTATTCTCTTTGTTTATTAACGAATTAGCTTTGGAAATTATCGAGAAGGGAAAACATGGTGTTTCATTTGATTTGACTGAAATATTTCATTCTACTTTTTGCAGATGATATCGTTTTAATGTCTGAAACTGTTATAGGGCTTCAAAACCAGTTGAACAATTTGTGCTCAGTGGCGCAGAGATTACATCTCAAAGTAAACATGGATAAAAACAAACACATTATAGTTTTTCGAAAGGGTGGATATTTTGTCGTCGCGTGAAAAATGGTTTTATGGAAATTCTAAAATTGCGATTGTGAACGCCTACAAATATCTGGGTTTATATTTTTCTACAAAACTAAGTTTTTTTCGTTTGCCTGCCAAGATCTTGTGGGTAAAGGGAAGCGTGCTGTTATGGCCATTTTAAGCGTCTTGTATAAGTTTGAAAACGAGTCAGCAAAACTATTTTTCAGAATGTTTGATACCCAGGTCCAGCCTATAGTCCAATATGGCGCTGAGATTTGGGGTTTGGAAAAGGATACGACATAGAGAAATTGCAGTTATTTGCTATGAAACGGTTTTGAATGTCGATAGGCGTACCCCAAATGACTTGACTTATGGAGAACTTGGTAGATTCCCTATTTATTTGAATTCATATATAAAATGTGTAAGATACTGGCTTAAATTGTTACGTATGGGGCAACACAGACTGCCAGCCAAAGCTTATAAAACATTGTTTGACCTAGATATGAGAGGAAAAACTACGTGGGCATCAGGAATTCGTAAATGTTTATGTAATTATGGTTTTTCGTTTGTATGGTTAGAACAAGGGGTTGGCTGTGTCAGCAGTTTCTTGGCTTGTTTCAAGCAACGAACAATAGATTGTAGGTGGCAGGACTGGGATAGCCATATTCAAAACAGTGAACGATTTTCATTATTTAGACTGCTGAAAAGTAATCATTTAGTAGAAGCAGAAGTTTTATTGTCTCTGAACTTGAATAGATTTATCAGATCTGAACTAACAAAATTTAGGTTTGGAGTATCAGATATTGCTGTACATCGTCAACGATATAATATCCATGCAAAAAATGATTTGTTGTGTCCATTGTGTAAATCCGGTAGGGAAGATGAACTTCATTTTGTATTCTTATGTCCTGTTCTGGCAGATCTACGACAAAAACTTATTCCGTTAAAATATCATAGACGCCCAGCACTGTTCAAGTTTGTCTGTCTTTTGTCGTCAAAAAAAAATTACAATGTTGCAAGAAACCTTGCTTTATATCTGTACAAAGCGTTTAAAAAGAAGGAGTGATTTGACATAGTTAATTTGCATATGTTGAGATTGTTTAAATTTTTGTGATAAAATACCTTGTTTAACTGTGTTCTTTATTACTCACCCCCTTCAAATGGGGCTGTACCCTTTCTGAATAAATTTCGTTATCGTTATCGTTATCGTTATCTCCACACACACACACACACACACACACACACACACACACACACACACACACACACATATATATATATATATATATATATATATATATATATATATGGATTATGGACTGTGGTGTGTCTCTATCTAACGCCAAGAGCACAGACACAATCAGTCGTATCTCCCTGATGAGTCCGATCCAGCGACGAAAGGCCTCGAAGCAGGCGATACATATAGATCTGTCTTCGAGAGGGATTGCGATAGTTTCCTCATGCAGCTAGTGAAGGGTTTTCATATTTATGATATACATTTTCCCATTTACTTCATCTTCAATTTTTTCCCTCTCTCAATTTCAAATCTTTGTCAAGTCATTACTATATTGATGGAAGAATTGTTAACCTGCACTTGTTTTCCCCCACTACTTACTATTGTTCAGCATTGTATTGTTTGGTCAATCAGTGGGTGATTGCATCTCTTACGAGATCCAAGGAAAGGTTGCTCTGCACAATTCTTAGCCGCTGACAATGCTTGGGTTATTGAACAGCAGAGCTGACCACTCAGACTGTTCCATATCTTTTGATCTCCCTTGCATCCATAACTGGATCCTCAAGCATAGGCTCAAAGATTGTCCCTTACATTTTATACTGTTTGCGTAATGTTTTTAGTTTTTAACAACTTTTTTTCTCTCCACACTTTCGTTTTATTTAATTCTACTAACTTTCGCTGGCTGCTTTGGGGGTGCTGTTGGATTCTTTTTCGAACCCTTGGCGGTCGGAACACCATAGAATTATGGACTGTGGTGTGTCTCTATCTGACGCCAAGAGCACAGACACAATCAGCCGTGATTGTGAGTCCGATCCAGCCGACGAAAGGCCTCAGAGCAGGCGATACATATAGGTCTGTCTTCGTGAGGAATACGAAAGGCCTCAGAGCAGGCGATACATATAGATCTGTCTTCGTGAGGATAGCGATAGTTTCCCCATGCAGCTAGTGAAGGGTTTTCATATTTATGATATACATTTTCCCATTTACTTCATCTTCAATTTTTTTTCCCCTCTCATTTTCAAATCTTTGCCAAGTCATTACTATAATGACAGAAGAATTGTTAACTTGCACTTGTTTTCCCCCTACTATTTCATTGTTCAGCATTATATGTATATGTAACCTACTTTGCTCAGAACTGATCTTCATTATCATTTCTTCAAACTGAACAGAGATCCCAAATCTGTCTTGCTTAGGTCCGTAAATTTATTCTCTTGAATCTACTTCTATAATATGAAATGAAACAAGCTGTCGTGCACCCTGTGGCAAAAAAAAGCCAAAAAAAAAAAAAAAAAAAATAAAATAAAGCGGAAAAAAAGCACTTCTTGGTTGGAAGCTCATTGTCATGCGCCACGTGAAGAAGAGAATTTTTCTTGAAACTGAAAGTTCGTCTTTATAGGGTGCTTGCCCCTGATTGGGCAGCTGGTGATTTCTGCTCTTGGGGGAAAAACAATGTTGCCTGGCACATTTGGCGGAGGCAGAAGGACAGACAGAAAAGAAAAAGTTATAAAAAAAGAAAAGTATTGTTGATTCTAGGGTGAGTATAAGATGTGAGAACAAATGTCGATAACTTTCAATGCAAACCTCTTTATGCGATTAAAAAATTCCAAATAATTGTTTTGCTTGTAATCGGTATCATTCCCAAATTCTACCCCGTTCACACACTCGATAGGTAAGATGTAGATCCTGTGATCGACTGTAAAGTAAGTATTTATTTTACTGGTTTAGGTGTCTTGTCTTTCTAGGACAAGCGCCCTGTACTTGACGCCCGGTTTTAAGGGTATCTTGTTGGCATCCCCTTCCCGGTCCTTAATGCCCGGCTTGATACCCCGACGACCCATTCTCGGTCCTTGATGCCCGGCTTTGATACCCCGACGACCCCTTCTTGGTCCTTGATGCCCGGCTTTGATACCCGACGACCCCTCTCGGTCCTTGATGCCCGGCTTTAATACCCCGACGACCCATTCTCGGTCCTTGATGCCCGGCTTTGATACCCCGACGACCCCTTCTTGGTCCTTGATGCTCGGCTTTTAACACCCTGACGACCCATTCTCGGTCCTTGATGCCCGTCTTTGATACCCGACGACCCATCTCGGTCATTGATGCCCGGCTTTAATACCCCAACGACCCATTCTCGGTCCTTGATGCCCGTCTTTGATACCCGACGACCCATTCTCGGTCATTGATGCCCGGCTTTAATACCCCAACGACCCATTCTCGGTCCTTGATGCCCGTCTTTGATACCCGACGACCCATTCTCGGTCATTGATGCCTGGCTTTGATACCCCGACGACCCATTCTCGGCGCTTGCTGTGGTGTCCGCCACCAGAAATACTTATGAGTTTTCTTTAAAGAAAAGAGAAGAAAAAAGACGTTTTGACTATTGAGATTTGGCATCTGTGTACCCACAGTGATTTGTGAGTGTGGGACAGGGTCGGCAGCATATATGTGACCCAGAAAAAAAAAAAACATGCTGATGAAAACTCTTTATGAAATGTTTTGATATGGATTTGCTATATTGTGAGGTGGAAAAATTGTTGATGTGAATGATTTGAAGATACTATAGAGTTTGATATATATATATATACATATATATATATACATACATACATACATACATACATATACATAGATTGGGCAAAGAGAAAAATGAGCGATTAGAATTCCCACGTGCCAAACGAGTAAGGTACAAAAGAAAGGGAAAATTATTTCATTTTTTTTTCCAGGGAGGATTTTTAAAAATGGTATTTTGCTTTGTGTGTATTGAAAGAGAGTCAGATGCGTGGTTGCGTGCAGGGCGCATGATTGACTTTGCATATGGGTATGGATGCAGACACCATCGTGTGACATGAGCAGTTAAACCCCTCCAGTTTCATTGCAGACTGAAAACAAAATCATGATTATATAAAAAGTCAATGTGAAAGGGAACGATGACACCCTTGAGCTAGCGTTATCAGATGCAAAGAATTCTTTCACCTTACTCCATTCCACCCCTACGATCCTCTAGCTCTGAGTCGGCATGAATAACTTGCCATTCAGAATGCATTACCTATGCCGCTGTTGAGCACATGTATTCTTTAGATTGGCTTAACGTTGTTCGTTGGAATTGCCTTGATTTATCCATGGTGAATGTTGTCACGTGACAGGGACTTCGCAGTTAGAATTAGAATCTATAGCAAAGGTAAATCAAGATGAAGAAAAGTGACAACAACATTGATTAAAAAGAATAATATGTGAAAGTAGTTTCTACAGGTAAAGGTTATGTTGCTATACCTTTGGAAAGTCTAACCGCAGATAAAAAGCTCTGATAGTCTGGTCTTCCACAGTAATCCAACAGAATGATGACTGTCACAGTACAGCAGTGAAGTTAGCAGCAAAGTGAGTGGACGAGCTCAATGCAAAGAATATATGCAAGAGAGTTTGGGAAATAGTCAAGCCATTCTACAATGCTTCTACAGTTCAGGACTGGGTTTTTTTTTTGTTCAGTGTGTGTGTGAGTGTACAGAGTGAAGTGGGTGGTTTGAGCGGGGATGGGGGGGGGGGGGGGGGGGGGGGGGGGGGGGGGGGGAGCTTTGGGGAAAAAAGTTAATCATCAGGCTTGCTGGTTCACAATTTTCTTTTCTTTTTCCCAATCATTACTTCGCTGGCTTGTTTGTCGCTTTGGCCGTTTTTTGCGTTAATGGGTTTGTCCTTTGGTTGGTGTCGTGTCCACGTAAAATCCACTTCTTCCCGCTCCCCCCCCCCCCCCCTCCCCACATACACATTTTTTTTTGTTCCAGTTATTTCTTTTAATTCCATCAAAACATTGTTCTCAAAAGCTACGCTCTGTCTTGCAAAAAGGCAGCATGTGTGATTAAGTCGCTACGATACAAAGTGTTCTGTAACTGGCGCCTTTCTCTTATGATGCTGTTATCACGAGGGGAGGGATACGAGCGTGTAGAGGTTTAGTGTGCTTGCACTTGACTGTTGCTGTTTGGGCCCTTGTGTTTACTGCAATAAATGTCTTCCCTACCGTCAAGTCGAAACTCACATGAAAAATCACAGACAACGACAGTTCATGTAAACGGGAAATTATAGACATGAGAGAGAGAGAGAGAGAGAGCAACGAGCAAAGAGCTCTTGAAGGTCTGCTCGTCGTAAAAAACTTCCAAGAGGAAATCGTATTGATGTTTTTGTTGTAATTTAAAAAGAAAAAGCGTGACAATTGGCTATAAAACCGATTTACCCAGATGATTGATTTGGATTAAAAAAAAAAAAAAAAAAAAAGCGTATCACTAAGGAACACACAGAACGGTTTTTTTTCCTCTATTCAATAAATCTTTGCCACGTACTTGCAGTTCAGGAATACTGTGTGTTCATGCTGAGAATGATGAGTCCATGTCACGTGTAAGAGAAGAGGGAAATAGTAAATCTGACAGACAAAAGAAAGACATAATGAGATGCTTAATAAATTCAGACAATAAAGGCTATCTTGTCAAAGTTTATGATGCAAAGGAATCAAAGGACATACATAAATCATCATTTGTTGACAGTGACAATTTTCACACAGCAGTGTTCCGGCCGTTTCTTGCGTCAGAAGCTTATGACACATGAAACCACTGTTTACTTCTATCACTACTTTTGTCATCTTTTGCTGATTTTTTGCGGAGCTGACCACACGGGGCCATATTTAAGCGAAAAAATATTTACACACACACACACGCACACACACACGAAAAACGTAAATGTCATAAACTTGAATTTGGTTAACGTTCGAAGTAGGCTGAACAACCCCTAACGGTTAAGTAACTTGAACAAGCAGAAGAGTTTGAAGATGATTGTGTTAGAAAGGTGACAGTCACGGAATACACGCGTTCATATTAGTGTGAACTCGACTGTAACGAGACAGACGTTGAAAACTAAACAGTGTGCTTGAAGCTGCCCGAATGTGCCGTTGTTGGATGCTGACGACGATAACAACTACAGGCAGTGTTTGCCGCGCTGTATCTGCGTTATTTAGCTTTGTGTTTAGCAAACATACTGGGTCTCTTTTGGCTCATTATCTGTCTTTCATTCTTTTCCAGATATTCGTTTGAGGAGACGTAAGCCCTCTGGTAAATTACTAATCTTGCTCTTGTAGTATCTGGATAACACTACTTTACTTCAGTTGTTCTCTGAGTGAATCCCTTTGCGACAGTTAATCCTTGACAGTGGTGACCCTTGTTTTTATGCGTGGGAGCGGGTCAGAACAACACACACGCCCATATTTTTACGTGAAAATAGGTTAAATTCACAACAATCAAGTAGGGTGACTCTTGCTCCCACAAGAAAATATAACTCCAAAGGAATGCTGCTTACGTCACCGAATGGCCTAGCAGACATGACAGCACAGAGCACACAGAACAAACAAGGAAACATCCCAATAAAGGATGTTCCCAGCTTGTCCATACACCCCGTACTGAACACATCTACACAGAACAAGAACTGGAGAAATGAACAAATATAAATATTTTTTAATTCAAGACTGGCGCA
>JADBJO010001907.1:217500-222500 GCA_016801955.1 Conus betulinus | reverse complement strand
TGGTGAAGCCAATACAGCTCACAATACATTCTCCTTGAAACTAAAAGAAGAAGAAGGAAAAAATAACGAAGATTTTCAAATTCTATCGTATTGCGAGCTTAACATGGAATATAAAGTTCTTTGTCCACAGCAGACATTTCAGAGCGGGTTCTGGCTTCCTCACATACTACTCGTATTTGCAGCAACAGTGTTCCCCATATAAGGTCGCATGGGACAGCCCACCACAGCAGTAACGCTGTGTTCTAAGTCACTTTGGTTGCACCTGTTCTGACCAAATAGGAAACTACATAATAATAGAAATACGTTCAACAAATGTTCACTTAGTAGTTGTGAAGCCAGCTTATCTATGCCTACTTTGGGAGATCGGTAATAGAAGACGAAGAAGAGGAAAAAGAAGAAGAAAAAGATGATGATGATCACAACGACGACGACGACGACGACGACGACGAAGAAGAAGAAGAAGAAGAAGAAGAAGAAGAAGAAGAAGAAGAAGAAGAAAGAAGAAGAAGAAGAAGAAGAAGAAGAAGAAAGAAGAAGAAGAAGAAGAAGAAGAAGAACGAGGTAAGAATAAATACACAGGTAATAAAGTAAGTTACTAATCGGTGACATTTACCTTGAAAGGTTTTTAACGGTTCTATTTTGAATAAACAACTTAATATGAATTTACGCATACTTCAAAAACATGGAAAAGAGGCTAGGATTTATAGCAGGCTTTCTGTGTGTTGTCAACAAAAGAGAGCAATTTAAATACGTAACTAAAAGGCGAGGTATGTATAGTTGGGTCTAGGACTAGCTCTTGGCCTATATATTCAGTTTCTATTGGGTTTTTCGTATCAAAAGAAATCAGAGAGCAGACGTCAGTTTGACACATAACATTGTTTCAGGTATAATACTTCACGATGAGAAAGTGTGCATAACAGGATTAAAATTTCGTGCGTGCGTGCATGCGTGTGTGTGTGTGTGTGTGTGTGTGTGTGTGTGTGTGTGTGTGTGTGTGCGTGCGTGCGTAAGTGCGTGTGCGTGCGTGCGTGCGTGCAGAGGTGTGTGTTTGTGTATGCTCGCGCACGCGCACGCGCCATGTGTGTGTGTGTGTGTGTGTGTGTGTGTGTGTGTGTGTGTGTGTGTGTGTGTGTGTGTGTGTGCGCGCGCATGTGTGCGCGCGCGTGTATATGTGTTTACATGTATGTCATATCGCGCAAGCAGTGTGTGTGTGTGTGTGTGTGTGTGTGTGTGTGTGTGTGTGTGTGTGTGTGTGTGTGTGTGTGTGTGTGTGCATGCATGCGTGCGTGCGTGAGCGCGCGCATGTGTATGTGTGTGTATGTGTGTGTGTGTGTGTGTGTGTGTGTGCGCGCGTGTGCGCGCGCATGCGTCCGTGTGTGTGTGTGTGTGATGCTGCACGTGCTCTGTGTGTGTGTGTGTGTGTGTGTGTGTGTGTCTGTGTGTGTGTGTGTGTGTGTGTGTGTGGGTGGGTGCGCGCGCGCGCGCGCGCGCTTGCAACCGTGTGTGTGTGTGTGTGTGTGTGTGTGTGTGTGTGTGTGTGTGTGTGTGTGTGTGTGTGTGTGTGTGTGTGTGCGAGAGAAGAGAGAGAGAAGAGTAGAGAGAGACAGACAGACAGACAGACAGTGTGTTTTTTTTTTCAAAGCGAAAATGCTTGATTAGGTTGATCTGTTTTTCTTGGTTTCATTTAAATGCGGGCGCTATGTAATCGAAGGAAGGGAAAAGGCCGTGTTTACAAGCATACTCGTGAGTGAACTGTTTGATGTTCAGGCGCATTGGCAAAAACCATAAGAACCTGCTATTCCCCCCCCCCCCCCCCCCCCCCCATCCCCCCCCCATCCCCCACGCCCCCTCCTTCCATTAAATCTTTCGTGCAGATAATGAGATTTCTTATGTCCACATCATGAAAGTGACTTTCGGACCTTGTAAAGTGACCGTAGACCACGCACTTTAAAGTCCAATGAATCAAAGCGCGGAGCATGTCAGAGTAACAACAGATTAAGTTTGGCTTTGGTCCGACCCGTTGAAAACTATCGTCTGCTAATCTGTCTGAACATAACGCAGTACGCATGCGTCAAGCTCGTGGCAATCTCTTCTGCTCGCATTGAGCAGACGTCTGCTAGACTACGAGCGCGACTCGATACGCTTAGCCCGTTGTGAAGTTGTGTCCGCGTTTTTTCAGGGACTGTTCTCATGTAGCCGGAAAAACGAGTCAACAAACATGTCTGTGCTACAGGTAAGCTTTTGATTCTTCAACTTTAACGCAAACTGTTTCAGTGTTGTTGAAATTTATTTTTTGATTTACAACTTAGCGATGTATCTCGACGTGTTCTATATGAGATCGACGAATCGTTGTCCCCCGCTTAGCCTGTCAGTGGAACTCCGAGACCATGTAGAGAGTCTCACGGTGTTGATTGATCGTGTGATAGTAGTTTTCCTCTTGGACAAAATGCGGACAGGACAGTCGACGCCTATACAGGCGCGGAGATGACTCAAGATAAACGCTATCGATCTTTGGCCACCTGTTTAACGTGTTAAATTGTGCAATAATGGGCACCGGTCTTGCCAGCGTCAATTGGGGATCTCTGCTAGGGCAGGGAGAACAGTGGGTGGGGGGTTTTTCTTTTATTCCTTATCTTGTTCCTTTCAACTCTTTTCGCCGTTTTTTTTTTTTTTTTTTTTTTTTTTTTTTTTTTTTTTTTTTTGTTCTGCTTTGCTATGCTTTGAGGCATTTCTGGCCGATTGCGTTTCTCTGAATGTCTCTGTGACTGTTGTTTTTTTAGTCACAAATTTGTCTGTCTGTCTGTCTGTCTGTCTGTCTGTCTCTCTCTCTCTCTCTCTCTCTCTCTCTCTGTCTCTCTCTCTCTCTCTCTCTCTCTCTCTCTCTCTCTCTCTCTCTATATATATATATATATATATACAGATCTGTTTCGAGCGCTGGCTCTCCTCAGGATCCTGAGGAGCCAGCGCTCGAAACAGATCTGTTGATTTTAAAACTTCCTTTTACCATACTATTTTTAACAGATGTTGCTCCCCAAGGGTTGAGGACTTTAAGAATTTTATTAGGCGTTTAGTAGTATTCTTGATATATATATGATATAATATATATATATCTCTCTCTCTCTCTCTCTCTCTCTCTCTCTCTCTCTCTCTCTCTCTCTGTGGGGTGCGGGGGGGGGGGGGGGGGGGGGGGGGGGGGGGGGGGCGGTCGGCGGTCGGTCGGTCTGCCTTTAAAGCCGTCTCTTCATTGTCTGTCCCTCTCCGCCATTCATGTTATCTGTCACTCTGTCTCTGTCTCCCCGCTCGAATACTCGCGAAAAGAAAGAAAGGGGAGCAGAAGGAATGAGGATGTGAGGGGGTTGGGTGGGTATAGGAAGAACAAGTTCACCTTTCTTTTTATTCACGGTTAACCAATACATCTGATCATATGTAAACCGAGTTAATCCCAGACGGCACGCGGCGAGAAGTACGACCCCCTTTACTGGGACACTAAAGATTCACAGCCAGACTGATACGGGCTGGGTGAAGTCTGCGCGGGTCGATCGAGGACTTTCTGGAAAGTTTACATTGAACTTAGAGCAGGGTTCTCTACACCCAAGCAGAACGCAAGTGTTGGTCATCGGTTTTATTCTTTGTCGTTTTAGTTTTACATTTCTTATTACGTAGCAGACAACCTGTTTTCAGGAACAGACCTACTACCCCAGAATGGAACTACTATTGAGCTTTTTCTTTTCTGTTGGTGTAAAACATGTGCTGTGTTAATGAGGACAGGCTTGTCACAACACGGATGGTCGTCGAAAAATGGTGTGAAACGTCAAAACGTCAATGCCAACGCATGCGCACGTCTCCTTGGGGAATTTGTGAGGAGACAGAAGAGTAGTCGCTGTGGGGAGGAAAAAAGGCAAAACTACAGATATTACGTAGATGCAAGGGAGATCAGAAGACAAAACACAAAGACATAGAAACAACAAATAAAGGTTTCCCCCACTATTAGCAAGCCCCCCCCAAAGGCTGTCCATCCCTAAACCTTTATCCTCCGTCCAGGCTCTCTCTCTCTCTCTCCACTGCCTCTCTCTCTCTCCGATCTCTCTCTCTCTCTCTCTCTAGCCCTCCTGTTTCTCAGACCTCCCTCTCTCTCTCTCAATTTAAATTGAGATTGCATTGATGAATTGCGCGAGTTGTCATTTATTTACCCCCTTCTAAGGAGCTATGGCTTTTACGAATTAATGTCTGCATCTGCATCTGCATCTCTCACTCTCTCTCTCTCTCTCTCTCTCTCTCTCTCTCTCTCTCTCTCTCTCTCTCTCTCTCTCACATACATTCACACACACATACACACACGCGCGCGCACACCTACACACACACACACCATATACACATACACACATCGGGCGCACACGCGCGCGTACGCAAGCACGCACGCAGGCACGCATGTGTGCGTTTAGAACACACACACACACACACACACACACACACACACACACACACACACACACACACACACACACGTGTGTGTGTGTGTGTGTGTGTGTGTGTGTGTGTGTGTGTGTGTGTGTGTGAAGAATCCTTGAAGACGACTTGGAGAGCAGAAACGATCGACAGCAACAGCTGGATTTATGTGCTTGAGTCGGACTCTAACTGTGATAATGGAACTTGAATGTGCATAAAGTGCCTTTTATTACGGCCTATATCACTTAAAGAAATGTCTTGTACTCAGATTATATATAAGCAAGCGCGCGTGTAGCCTATGTGTGTGTGTGTGTGTGTGTGTGTGTGTGTGTGTGTGTGTGTGTGTGTGTGTTCGCACGCGCGCAAATGTAATTGTAGGCACATGCTTATTGACGGTGCGTGTGAATGTGCACCTGTCATTCAAAATCGCGTATCCCGTATTTATGTACACATGTATTCATATATGTGTATGTGTATGTACGTTTTAATGTATTCAGGTGGTATACATTCCTACCCATGCAGGTGCATGCGTCGCATTATGCAGGCGAGTAGTT
>JADBJO010001907.1:207500-210000 GCA_016801955.1 Conus betulinus | reverse complement strand
CTGGTTAATGAAACATGTAAAGAGATAACACCAGCAAGCAAGTCATGTTTTTCCTGTCGTCAGGAGCTGTTGGAAAGTTACACTCTTCGTTTGCTTAACAGCCCATATGTAATGGAGAGGAAGCTCGATTTGTTCTTGAGAAAACCCGAGGTGCAGTGAAATCTGTCTGAAAGAACTACGAAAAAGTGAAAGTACCAGCGAACAAACAAACAAACAAAACACATGACGACTTACACGCCTACTTGTACCTAATGTAGGCACTGATATACATTGATAATTTCCCATACCAAACTGTCCTTAGACATAATATTAACCAGTTCTTTCTGGCTATAAGCTTGCCTGCTTGTTTTTTGTTTTTAAAGTACACAGTCTCCTTCACTTGTGTGCTACACTAATTTGCTGTCACGGATATCGCAGATTCAGCCTAGATGGAGGTGGTCCGTCTGCCAGGGAGGTGTCTGAAAATGAAATAGAACGCGTGGATACCAATCAGAGCCGTCTGTTGCTTCTATATATTTGCTTTACCGATCATGCCAAGTAATCATACGGAACTAGTCATGAGGGGGAAACTAGTGCAAGCAAGCAATTCTTTACGAAGATGATGATAGTGAAGATGCAGAATAGTGGAGGAAAGGAAAGAGTTGGAGTGGGGATGGTAGGATCAGAGCGCAATATTACTCTTTTTTCAAGACGTGACAACTTGGAAAAAGGCAAAAACAAAAAAAGTCAAACTTTGTCTTGTGAACAAATTCAGATTCCTTAGAAGAATAGGTCTGGTTGTGTTAGCCCACCACAAGACTTAGAGAAGAAAAACATGCCTAGGCTGCTAGTTTGACTCGATATTAAGTCCAAAGGAATGCTGCTAACGACATCGAATCGCCTAGCAGACATGACAGCACAGAGCACAAATGGGATGTTTCCTTGTTTACTCTGTGTGGTCTGTGCTGTCATGTCTGCTAGGCGATTCGGTGTCGTAAGCAGCATTCCTTTCGATTTATGTTTTCTTGTGGGAGCATGAGTTACCCTACTTGTTTGTTGTTTATTGTTTACTGTTCCCTGCCTCATTTCATATCTACTTTCGATATTAAGTGTTACCTTTTTCAGTTTATAAATAATTGCATGATTAATGAAAGCAAAATATACCAACTTGATTTAGTGATTTAAAAAGATGTTGAAAAAATATTTGATGGAAATATGGCAGCATGTAAGAAAGAAAGTGGTTGCCCTACTAATTGTCGCTAGAATAGTGTTAATAAAATTTAGAAAGTAAACGTTTATTATATATATATATATATATATATATATATATATTTGTCATATCTATGTCACCTGCTTTATTTCTGTAGTACGATTGTGTAAATTAAGACACGTTTGAAATGTAAGATTGTTCAAGCTGTCAAAAGCAAGTTTCAATGGTGTTGAGTTCAGTGCCATGAACAGAATCAAAATGGGACATTCTTTGCCTTTTTAAAAATTTCCCTTTGGGAAAAAATGTAAATAAACCATGATAAATAAGTCAAAATTGATTATATTTTTGTGAAGTGAATTTGCAGCAGCATTGTAGTTTTTGCATTGCATATGTACAGGAATCACTTACATTCTATGTTAAGTATTCATAAGAGAGTTTGTGTTACTTGCGTATGTGACTGAATTTTTTTTGCTCTTGTACTGTCTGCAAGCTGGACCGTTGCTCAGGAAAAGAGAACTTCAGTGAAAGGGTGCCTAAAAAGAAAAAGAAAAAAAGAAGAAAAAAAGAAAAGAAGGAAAGTAAAAAGGAGAGAGAGAGAGAAAAACGAAAAGCAAGCCCTACAACGAAATGAGTAGTTAAAAAAAGCGCTGAGTAATAATCAGAATAAAAGGAAATCCTTGAGCCTACCCCTTGAGGGTCCAGAACCGAAGCAAGGCAGGTGAAATAACTATCAATTTGAGTGGTCAGTTCCACATTTTTATAACCCAAGTGTTGCCAGAAACAACGTGTAGAAACTAAAAGATACAATCCGCCCACTGATTGACTAAATACTGATATGGAACAAAAGTGTTGCCAGAAACAACGTGTAGAAACTAAGAGATACAATCAGCCACTGATTGACTAAATACTCATATGGAACAAATGAGTCATCGTGGACCAGTCGCCATGGCGCACTGGTTATCGTCGCGGACTTGCGAACTGAGAGGTCGCAGGATCAATTCCTTTCCGTGTGTTTATTTGTGGGATCTTTCGGCCTAGCCGGCTTTTTACCCAGAGTTTAGTGTGCTATGCGTTTTAAATCAAAGGACTGGAAACACAGGATCGAGTCTCAGAGAGTGTTGCCCGAATTTCTGAACAAACACTGCAGTTGTCTGCATCTTTCGGGGCTGGTTGACACTGGGATATACCATGGAAGGAATCGAAGAGCACAGCCCTATCATGTTGTCTCTGACCATAATGGAACTCCATACATTATCTGCATCGTCTTCAACTTCATCGATCAAGAGGGGTAAAAACGACTTCTATCTCGTG
>JADBJO010001907.1:200000-202500 GCA_016801955.1 Conus betulinus | reverse complement strand
TTACCCCAAGGAGGTGACATATTGCACTGTGACTGTCACACAGTGATATATAAAAGGTTGTTTTCATATTATTTAGTCCTCTAAGCACATACTATATTATCCAGTCCTCTAACATTATCCGGTCTGAAAATTGTGATGTTTGTGTGCACGTTCATGTTTGATATCCAGATATTTCCTATCACCGTAAACTTACGGTGTTACTAGCTTATGATGATCGCAGTCTGGTCTGTTGTGTAACTGGTCGAAATAAATGATTGCAGACCTATTCAAGCTTATGCTGGAAAAAAAAACGTGAAATATATTTTGTGCAAATGCCATGTCAACGTTCGAATTATCAACGACGTTGGCGAAGAAAAAAAAAAGTGGAGAATCTTGACCATCGACGAATTTGGGAATTCGTTGTTTAGAAGATAGACTGGATCAAACCATGATTTTCTTTAAGACTTTCTGCAAATGGTGGTACAGCTTTGATAAAAATATATGTGCCAAGAGAAATGCGACGATTCTTCTCACCACTATCAGAGAGAGAGAGAGAGAGAGAGAGAGAGAGAGAGAGAGAGAGAGAGAGAGATATGGTGTAATGGGAGGCAAGGTCAATTTCTGTGATCCGAGAAAAAAAAAAAAAAGCAGAAAAATGTACCATAACCAAGAAGTGCACTTAATCGTAGTTTGATGTGTTGTACTGAATGTAATATCGTATTGAACTACAAGGCATTAATCCCCCCTCCCTGTAAATTATGTCATATAGAAACAGCGGAATTGCATATGCAAATAAAGTTGCTTCAGCTGGCAGATTGTATGCATGCCACAAAGGAACACTGGCTTTTTTCCTCTGAAGACGTGCCTGTCAGGATACGATAAGACCAAAAGCTTTCACGCCTTGTCGTGGAGGAGTGTGGCAGCTGATGGCGAGTTGTATAAAATTTGCAAGTCGAGGCTGAATGAACACAGGCAGGCTACTGCTCTCCCTGCAAAGTGAGGCGACCACAGGCGGAAATCCAAACAAATTTGAAATGTTAGTGATAATGCACCGCCAAAAAAAAAAAAGTACACAACAATTCACAAGACAAAACACGACGCGTTTCGACCTCTTAGGTCTTCTTCAGGCAAAACACGAAACACTTAGGACAACGAAAATGAACGAGCAATCACTTATCTTCCAGTTCGGTGCAAGTTAGGCGTTGATTCATTTTTCAAACTCAATTGGGGCAATATCTATAGACAGGCCAATTCATTGGTAAAATAGACTAGTCTGCATCCATGAAATGGTCGTTCTGGGATCTGCTGATTGAAACGTTTCTCAATGAATGGCAGTAAAAGACTTCTCGCACTGAACACACATATCAAATTTTTTTTTTTTTTTTTTTTTGGGGGGGGGGGGGGGGGGGGGGGGGGAGGAGGCTGTTATCGATTGCAACTGTCGTATCTAGAAGAGAAGGATGCGATGATATTAAAAAAAAAAAAACTTTGACCGTGTTGCGATGTATTCTTTGTTACTGTTGAGGCACGCGCCTTTTACATCGAGCAAACAGACTTAAGAACTTTGTAACGGTAGTTATTGCCACTAACCAAATGCGCATTGGCTGTAAAAAAAAAAAAAAAAAAAAAAAAAAAAAGAAACAGTGTCGGCGACTGCCTTTTCGTTCTACCTGTGTTCACAAAGCAAAGCGTTCATAGCAACGCCATGCGACTTCCGGTCTTTCAAGCTTGACAGTAAATAAACAGAAAGGAAACGATGATATCGACAGTGTTGCCCTTGGAGGGATGGATGCCCGGGAGGTGGTGGTGGGGCGTTCCAAAGAAGAACTGTACTCCCACCTTCTGTAAATCACTCACCGTAGTTTCCTCTTTTCTGTCATTGTCTTTGACTTTGTCTTCTCCCACCACCCCCCTCCCCACCACCACCCCGCTAAATCATTCTGGTCTTTGTTCGATTCCCCCGTCTCCCTTTGTTGCTCTCTCCCTTGTCTTTGTTCCAGAAACTTCGACACTTTTGGGGGAGTCCTGTTTTGGTTTATAACACGCTAGCTGTTTGTTGTTATTTGGCAGCTAAGTGTGAGGCTGCTAGCTCTCCATTTTACACTCTTTGCTTGTCCATTTGTCAGAAGATCTCTCTCTCTCTCTCTCTCTCTCTCTCTCTCTCTCTCTCTCTCTGTGTGTGTGCGTGCGTGCGTGCGTGCGTGTGTGTGTGTGTGTGTGTGTGTGTGTGTGTGTGTGTGTGTGTGTGTGTGTGTTTTCTAATTTTAGGAATGAAATATAACGCGTAACTGGTGGCGCCATGGGCGTGGCATATTCGAATCTACCTGACTGATGTCAATGAGTATGTTAACACATTATAATCTGTTGTGTATGTTTTGACTTTGACTTTGATCATAGTGTGTGTGTGTGTGTGTGTGTGTGTGTGTTCAGGGGGCTGGACTTCTCTCCCCAATGCGGTGACAACGTTTAAAAAAAAAACACTATCTGATAAGCAGAGTTACATAATAAAATAAAAATGATA
>JADBJO010001907.1:185000-187500 GCA_016801955.1 Conus betulinus | reverse complement strand
ATTTTAGTCGTCTAGTGGATATACACCAACATCTACGTCACGGACCAGTGTCTTTACTGGGAAGAATACAAGGGTGTCACTGAAACGCTGCCGATGACCCCAGTCACCAGATGACGGTGCGAGAACATACCACGTGAACTAACGCACGCATCTAACCCCATGAATCGGGTCAACAACTTTGAAAAGGCTTCAGAAAGGTTTTGATGGTGAGGTTGCCGTCAAGCACTCAAACTGTCGCTCAGAAAGGTCGTAGAATTTAAGACAGCTAGTAGACTAGGATACTGAGTTCGGTGGTGTTTTTTTTTTTTTTTTTTTTTTCAACCAGTGCAGAAATCAGAAGTGACAAAGCGAGGGATGTGTAACTGGTGTAAAAGGGACGGATCACACGGGTGCCCCGTTGTATCACACAGTCTTCGCTTACCTTCCTCCCGGTCCCGCGTTTCCATTGGAACAGAAATTGATCAGAAAAGGCGCGACGTTTGCAGCTTTAATTGACTGAAATATGGCCTGGTTATTCGTGTGCCCTGCAGAATTGATAATATTTGTTTTGTGTTTCTCCCTTCAGCCTTCTCTCCAGCTCCACATTGCTCCCACCGATTTTTGTTTTGTGTTTTGTTTTGTTTTGTTTGTTTGTTTTTTTCTCCCAAGCTGGACAGGCTATACGAATGATTCTACGATTCTGTCCTCGAATTAGTTTGTATATTTAGGTCACGTACTGTAAATTTCTTTCTTGACTGAAGTCTGTGATTCATGGTCCTGTTCGCGGAGATCGCTGGTTGACCAGTCACAGATTGACTTCCATTGCAGGAGCGTTCCTCTGGTTTCCTGCCTGTGGCGATTCCTGTTCCCGCAGCATGCTGAGCCATATTTTTTTTTTTTCCTCAGCGATATTAGGATCGCCGAGATACGCATTTCCTCAACGATCCGGGATCGTAAACTACACGATTGCACATTCAAGAACCTAGACGGGTATCGTCGAGATCGCCGAGAACTTGTTCGAGATCTAAACATTCGTTCAATGGGATCAGACGTAAGACCCCCCCCCCCCCCCCCCCCCCCCCCCCCCCCCCCCCCCCCCCCACCCGCTTTGCTCCCACACACACTCCACTGTCCTCTTTCCGGTCATCAGATCATTCTCGTTTCACGGCAGATAAGAACCTAAAAACCTGACTTCCGTTCACGTTCACTCCCCTCTCTTTATCCTTCTAGACCATCTAATCCGCCCCTGTGTTACGTGTAGTCAGCCCTCAGATAGGTACCCCACATGAGGGCCTCTTTTCCTATTTTATGGCGGAAAGCAGGGCAGTTTTGTTTAAGTGTTGACATTGGCAGACAGCAGCCTTAGACGGCACACGCGGAGAGATTTACTCGCACACACAACACACACACAGACCTTCCATTTGCAAAGTAAAGAGAGTAACGCCAATTAACCATAGTATGGCTCTCTCTCTCTCTCTCTCTCTCTCTCTCTCTCTCTCTCTCTCTCTCTCTCTCTCTTTGTCTGTGTCTGTGTCTGTGTCTGTCTGTCTGTCTCTCACCACATACACGCACGCACACACACACACACACACACACACACACACACACACACACACACACACACACACACACATCTACACACGTGCACACACGCACGCGAGCGAGCACACAACACATACACACACGCACACACGTGCACGTACTCACGCACGTGCGGACGCGCGCGCGCACACACACACACACACACACACACACACACACACACACACACACACACACACGCGCGCGCACGCATACGCACGCGCGCATACAGACATGGGCTGACACTGCCGTGTAGTAATCACCATCGATCAGCGACCCCTTCCCTCGTCCCGTCCCATACTTTCTCTGTGTTCCTGTTCCTTGGCACACACTCACTTTCCACCGCTGTAGTTGAAAGTAAAGACCACAGTCAAACAGAAGACTGTCTACGGACAAGTGGGGACCAAGGACCTGAAGACTGCGTGTCAGGATTCACCCCCATTGAACACTCACTTCACTTACACAACACACAAAGGGGCAGCTCTCTCTCTCTCTCTCTCTGATGTGGGGTTTTTTTAACGTGCAGTTCAGCATAGAGGGCTATAAAGGTTCTCCCACTGAACAGACATACTACGCTTACAACGCGCGTACTGCCTCTGATTGGAGTCTAACGTGCAGATAACCACAGAGGGGTGTACAATGGTTCGTTCTATGTACAAACATTACGCGTACAACACATATGCAGTAGCACACACTACATTGCACATAGTGTCTGCTTGAATTATCGAGAGTTTAACACGCTGACCCCGTCTGAATGTTAAACAGTGGTTTACCCCATGTACACAGACTGCTCTCACAACTCCCATGCTGTCAGGTCTAGGTGATAGGGAGCTTGACGTGGCATTCACTGCAGAGCCCCACTTCTGGACATTCTGTGAGAGCAACGTCCACGTTTCTGCCACTCCCTTTGACTGCTGTCTAGTTTCACTAACGTCCACAG
>JADBJO010001907.1:130000-167500 GCA_016801955.1 Conus betulinus | reverse complement strand
ATGCATGTGCGCATGCGTGTTCTTATGTGTGTGCGTGCTTGCGTGCGTGATTGTTTTCATATGCGTATATTTTTTTTCCATATACAATATTTCTGCTCGCACTACTTACCTTTTCCCTCCACACACTGTCGCCCCACTCAGCCTCCACTCCCTTCATCACACCAGGTGGAAGAACGCAACCGATCCATGTCCGCCGAGGTGGAGAACCGCAGACGCTACTCCGAACAAATGGTCATGCACAAACAGTTCCTCCAACTACAACATCAGCAGCAGCAACAACAACAACACCAACAGCAAGAGCTTCAAGAACACGAGCAGCTTTCGGAGTACAAGGACCAGCAGCAGCAGCAGCAGGCGCGGGAGCACGCTGGCAGGAGCAGTCGCGCTCTATCGTTGGACAGCAGCCTGGCTCGTCCCAGGGAGGCCCTGCAGTCGCGGAGCCAGGAGTCTCTGGAGTCCACCTGGCTGTCCTCGGAGAGCACCTCGCAACGTTCAGGTAGGAGCCCTTCTTCACGTTTGGTGAGGCGCGCGTGCTTTGAAGGTGTGCGCGGGGCTGAGGTATGGGCGCACATGGCGCTCGCGCGCGCGCACGATTTATAGTCTGTTTCATGCGAGGAACCTTTCTCGTTGTCTATGTCTGCCTGTCTGCCTTGGTATGTCTGCCTCTGTGTGTGTGTGTGTGTGTGTGTGTGTGTGTGTGTGTGTGTGTGTGTGTGTGTGTGTGCGTGAGTGTGTGTGTGTGTGTGTGTGTGTGCGTGTGTGTGTGTGTGTGTGTGTGTGTGTGTGTGTGTTTGCGTGTGTGTGTGTGTGTGTGTGTGTGTGTGTGTGTGTGTGTGTGTGTGCTCTCTCATTACAATTTACACACAAGCACATACTCATACACGTACACATATACACACACTGTCTCTCTCACACGCACATGCACACACACACACACATACACGCACACATAAACACGCACGCACGCACTCTCTCTCTCTCTCTCTCTCTCTCTCTCTCTCTCTCACACACACACACACACACACACACACACACACACACACACACACACACACACACACACACACACAAACGAACTATCTCGCATAAACACATAAAAGCATGAACAATCAATCAGATAGACCCACACACACACACACACACACACACACACACACACACACACACACACACACACAGAGTCTGTTTCAAAACTATGTTAGTGCTTGGTATACAATTTAATGCATCCTGATTTCGTGTGCAAGTAACACCATTCTTTCACAGACTCTACAGGATAATCGTTGCTACTGTTCTACTTTTCCCTGTTCTGTTTCTTTCTTTTTTTCTTTTTATTTTCAAGAAACAGATATTCTTTTGGCGTTAATCAAGTCAGCCAGTTGGCGAGGAATCTTCAATCCAGGCAAATAGCATTATAGCTTACAAGACAACCGACCAGCCAAATAATTTATAAACTACTGAAGAATCAAGCTAATTGCTCCGAACAAAGCAACCAGTTTACCAAATAACTTACTAACTAACCAGCCACACAAGTAACCTATCAACCAACCAACAAACCAACCAACCAGCCAGCCAACCGACTAAATAACCAACCAACCAACCAGCTAATCAGCAAACTAACCAGCCTAAAAAAAAACTCACAAACGAACCATCCAAGACAATAATTCATAATCCTACCAACCACCACCAACCTAATGACTAACAAACCAACGTAACTACTCCTGAAAGAATCATCCGACTTACATAGTAACGTATTAACCAACCAACCAACCAGCCAGCCAGTCAACCAACCAACCAACCAACCAACCAGCGGACTATCCTAATACGTCACAAACCATCCAGGCAACCAACATACCAACAAACTAACCAACAGCCAGCCAAACCAAACTTAACACTTACAAACCAACCATTCAGCCATCTCTTGGAGGCAGTACATACTTTGAAAAAAAAAACGAAGAAAAGTAATATTTGACTTTGGAAGTGGACTAGGGGCATCATTACGACTGCTCAATTTGGTCAGTGGGTTTAAGTGTCACCTCACAATCCGTACCGCACGTGGGAAACCTGAAATATTTTTAATCGAAAATGACAGTTAGTTTCTTTCTTCCTTTCGTTTTACAGGGTTTTTTTTTTTTTGGACAGGAGCTCAAAAACTGATTCCATGATGTGTTATGGGTGTAGGCCAAGACAAATCCCCAGGGGATCGCAAGAGCTCTCTGGTGAAGGAAGCGGAGCAGGTGCTGCTGCAGACGATTAGCGAGAAGATCCACGAGCACATGCCCGGTTCGGACCACGACGAGGACAAGGACACGGACGTCAGCCCGGGACTGAGTGAGTCTCTGTCCCGAAATGTCCAGTGGGGCCTTCGATGAGGGCTATGCCACTCTCAGGAATGAAACATCCCCGAGTAAGACTGTCCACGAGAATCCCAAAAACACAGAGCGGGCAAAATCTGCTGAAAGCCGCGGGGCAGATGAAGTGACCGACTCGAAGAAGACTAACGCCAAGACAGAGAAGAAGCTGTGCAGATCAAAATCAGTCGGCCAAAGACTACTTTCTGCAGTGGGAGGAAACGATAGATCGCCTCAGTCACGGGCCTTCTGCTGCCTCGGATGTGTCCGACATGTCCCCGCGGTCTCCGAGACAGATCCTGCGGGGCATCGGCCACACCCGCTCCCCTCGCTCTCACTCCGAGACAGACGATCTGGATCTCACGGGTGAACCTGTTTGGAAGCGCAGGGAATACTTTGAGAAACGGTCTGGGCCCCGATCTGCCGGGAGTGGGGAGCTAAGACATCTGTCCAGAAGCACAAGCATGCCTGCTCGTTCTGACCTATCCATGAAAGGGCATGTCAGCAGGTTCACAAGATCGTCTACACCAAAGTATAGAAAGCAGACGGAAAAAAAAGGAGCAGCAGAACAGGGGAAGACTTGAGAAGAACAGGAGAAAGTCGACACGGTGGAAAGAGCTCCAAGGATACCTCGCCAGGTGCCCGAGACAACAGCCGACAAGAACTGTCTTCCCCCAGCTGGTAATTACAAGAGTAATTTCATGAACACGCTAGAAGAGCTGCAGAGAAGCGGAGGAGCCAAGAAAGTCATCTTGCCAGAGCTGGGCCCGACACTCCTGTGGTGATGGTCCCCGCTCAGGGCAAAGACATGCTGCTGCTCTTCGATGCTTTGCGGCAAGCCAGGCTGGACGTGGACGTGAAAGGCGCTCCAGGGCAAGGGATGACCGAGGGCACAAATCATGCTGTCACCAACGGCAGAAAAACTCCAACCAGGTCATCACCCACTCAGCAGTCTGAGGACACGGAGGTGAAGGAAGTGAGAGACAGAAGGAGAAAAGACAGAAAGAAAAAAAGGAACAACACGGTGTCCGGAAGCTCAGCAACACGAGAGGAAGGAGAGGACACGGTGAGCAGTCTCCCCAGACCGACAGCACACAAACACAGAGTCCCCAAGCCGCTGGATATCCGGGTGGCTGACCTCCGCTCAGGCAAGGTCAGAGACCCCCGGAGAACTCAGTCTCTGACAGACCGACAATCCATATCGCCGCTGGTAGCTGCCACGGGTTCCTCCCGATATCATTCATTGTCACCTGGAAGAGAACAGACCTTGACCTCCCCTTCTGATCTTAGAGACAGTTCTGCTCAGTCTCCTGTAGATAGAAGTGAGGCATCCAGTAGGGCGGTTAGTCTGGAAAGATCGGACAATGCGGAAGATATCCTTGATAGCAGCCGGGACTCTATTCAGGGAAGTCCCGGCTTCAGGTCCGTAGCCCGGCGAAGCAGTCCATACGCTTCTCCATACAGAGCAACAAATCACCGTCCCCCAAACCACAGCCTTAGTCCTCGGCGTGCGGGTTCACCTAGATACAATCCGGCTGCTGGTATGACGGCAGAGCGGCCGGCCTCCTCCTCTGGAGCTGCCCGAAGACCTGGTGTCTCCAAGACCTAGAGCAGGGGGGGACTGGGCAGGGTGCCGAGGAGAGAAGCATGGGAACGTCAGCGGAGAAGGAAGAGAGATCCAGTCCCTGGACAAAGGTGGAACCGAATCTACCGCCCAGGCTAGGTTCATTGAAGTTCTCTATAAAAATAGAAGAGCTGAAGAAGAAGATCGAAGTCATGGAAGATTCGCAGGCAGAATCTAGTCCAGAGCGGACAAGCCCCCAACGGCGGTGGAGGGCCGCCACAGGCACACTCACACCCACACCGACGTCTGCGGGTAACAATGATTCGTTGTTTTCGGCACAGAGTGAAATTCGAGAGCTAGAGAACACCATGGTTTTAGCACGACGGGGAGCTTCGCCTAGACTGTCTGTTCACAAGTCTCGGCAGTCACCGCGGCACTGGGAAACCTCACGATCAACATCCAGTCCTCGTCTGTCTCCTGGTTATCGCCCATTGCAGATCTCCCTTTCCCCTAGGCGGCTCTACGCCAGAACCTCCCCGCTGGGCACTCTGCAAGGCCGTCAGTCGCCTTCCCCTCTAAGACGCGCAGTGGCAGTGACGTGTCCCCCAGACCCCGGTCCATCTCCCTGGGCTACAAGAGTCCCATCCGCAGCGTGACCAGGAGATATGGGGCGGGAACCTCACGGACACGGACAGCCGGCCCTCAGAGCGCAGGGACCATTTTAGAAAGCTCATTTCCCAGACGGCCCTGGGAGAGGGAGACATCATTGAGCTGAAGCAAGCCCTGGCTTCGTCCGTGGTGGAGAATGACATTCTGCAGGCCAAACTCAGGAATGCGCGCTTCGAGATACAGGAGAAACTAAACAAGACCAATGAAGTAAGTTCCAGTTTTCTTTAATCTGTTTACTGTTCCCTGTTCCATTCCTGGTGGGGTGCTGAAAGCTACTGCTTTTGTAAAGGTGAGTAGATGTAAGCTAGTGGTGTCGTTAGAACTTGTCGGCGCTTGGGCATGGCAGCGGCGCTATTGACCAATCAGGTAATGTTAGTATTTTTGGTGCATGGGGACAATTAGAATGGCTGAGCGCATAATTCTAAAGGATATCCTCTTTGACCTTTTGCCCTTTATGACAGCATTTATCTTATTCGTACTGATGATTAAGCGCGCTTTAAACGGAAAGAAGCTAAATTAGAAACTGCGTAGTTTGAACTTCATTTTTTTTTTTTTAACTTCTGCTCTTTTTTCTTGTTAGATTTATGTCAGGTTACGTGACTCGCCATGTTTTTTTTTTTTTCGTTTCCTTGTGACTGAGAGCAGACCCTGTGACACACGCCTGTTCTGTCCTTTAAAGCATTTGTGTAGGACAAATGTTCTTCCAACTAACACTGCTGTCATTCAGCAGACTTCACGGAGCTGAAAAAAACGTGACTTTTCTCTGTATCTGAATGGCGCACAACGTTTAAGCGTTCTTTCATAAGGAAATCTTCAAGTTTAGGCAATAAAAGGTCTTCACTGTGGTCAACACCTGCTACTTCCTTTTCACATATATTCCAGTATCTCCCATTTAGCGTAAACGTTGTATAAGCAAATTTGAATTCGATTTGTATAACCCATATACAGCCATTTATATTTGAATTTATGTCAGTCTTCGATGTACTCACAAAACAGATATTTTCTTTGGCAGTCAACATGAAATATTTGTTGTATTTGTGTGTTGTATTTGTATGTGTTGTATTGTGAAAATCATAATCTTATTCCATTTGTGTGTGTGTGTGTGTGTGTGCGTGTGTGTGTGTGTGTGTGTGAAATCTTATTCATGATTATTAAGTAACAGAAATTGCCTCCCCAGAGCGGTTTCCCTCTGTCTGTGGTTGATCCTCAAACCAGTTGCCAGGAAGGTTCTCTGTACACTGTGTCTCAAACGTTGTCGTTTTGGTATTGTAAACAATACCATGTTTTTTTTCTCACAAGTCTCAAATTTTGACAACTAAGTGAAACTGTACACGCAGCTTCATGCAGTCCGTTTGAATCAATAACGAGGCTGCTTGTTGTCCCTTTCAGTTTCGGCTCCAGCCTTCATGAAAACAAGCCTAGCTTGCATACTGAACATGGACTGTTCCGACCGTAAAGGCCCGCAACTTTCTGATGGCACGTGTCCATAGGAAGAATACAGTGGTGTGCACACTTGTGTCTCTGTATATACATATGGGTATGTGTAAAAGTGTTTTTTAATTCTTTACAGTGCAGTTATTAGTAAGCCTTTGCTGTTAAACATTTCCCCACATATAACAAGCAGAAAGGAAAAAATCATCAAATTAAAAGTAAGTGTAGTCAAAACATGAAACAACGCTTAAGAAATAAAATGGGTCAAAAAGCGTTGTTGCAAGGAAATCCCCGATCAAACGATGAAGAAACACCGCTAACCAAAGGTCAATCACTGGTACAGGTCCTGGATGATTGTCGGAAGCACCTGGCTAGATCGCAGGCAGAGAACATGGAACTGAGAACGGCACTGGAGCGAGAGAAGGACAGGGTGCAGAAGAGCGACTCCTACTGCAGCGACATGCGGCAGATGGTTCAACAGGTGCGTGGGACTGATCTCATGTCAGTGTAATTGTGGACTGTCTGTTCGTGTTGGGCGATTTGGGACACGAATCAGAATGAAACAGTTATTGTTTTTCTTGCATAGCGTAAGGTCATGGAAATTAATTCATTTATTACACCAAAAACACGCATGTACTCAGAAGCACACACAAGCATGTATGGACGCATACATGTTAAGACGCGCACGCACACAGGCATGTAGGTATGTGCATTGGAAAATCGCGCACACACGCGCGTACGCAAACAGTACCACCACTCGCACCTTCCGACATAATTACACACGCGCATGTAGTAGTTGGCAATAGATACACAAACATGCACCCGAGTACGCCTACACGTACACACCACACACACGCGCGCGCGCGCGCGCGCGCGCACACACACACACACACACACACACACACACACACACACACACACACACACACACACATGTGCATACATACATGTCCCACAGATGCACGCACACACACTTACACACACACACTTTTGATTATATATGCATACACGCGCGCACATGTACTCACACACACATACACTCACAAGCATACGCACAAACATACATTCGCAAACACATACATACATTCACACTCATACACATGAGCAAACATGCATACACACGCACAAACCCCCATCCACACACACACACACACACACACACACACACACACACACACACACACACACACACACACACACACACACACACGCACGCACGCACGCTAAAGAAAGTGCCCAGATGACCACGACTTACCCAGTTATTCGAAAGACTAACCTCGGACCAAACATTTCAGGTAGAGTACACGGGTTTTGGGGCGGGAAGGGGGGGATAGTGCTTGTTTTGTGCTGTACATGAACCGATGAACTACGATCATGTTATATCTCAAGCAAGTCAGCTGTCAAAAAGGCCGCTCCAAAATGATATGTTATACACAGCGACAGTCGAAAGACAGCAGACGGTTCGTGATTTCTGGAAACAAAACTTGTATGGGGCGTTCTAACTTATATAGAAATGCGATCCTTTATAGCAGAGTTTATGTAGGAGAATTTTTCTAACAGCTTGGTATGCATATTGGCCTTCAGTGGGATTCGCATGATAATTTGTACCCAAGGTTGGTAAGAAGCGACTTTTCCAACGTGAACGCCCTCAAACTTTGTGCAATACCCTTGATGAATTATTCAGCTCGCTGCTCTAGTGCGGACGACATTGGCACTAGCACATGCCCGTTCATGGGGTGTTGCGTATGCCAGGGAACCAACAACTGGATTCTCTTCTCTCCTCCCATGAGACTCATTGGACACTACCCGCACTTTTTCGAACTTCAGGTGGAGTTTAGCCCACGTGTACATGTATGCGCTGTGCGCGCTTTGTATGAGTAAGACTGGCCGACTGGCAAACAAACAGGGAGAGAGAGAGCGAGGTGGGTGAAAATAACAATTGGGAAGTGGAGGGTTGTCAGAGGCGGGGGGAGGGGGGTGGACTTGATTGTGAGGGAAACAATAGTGCTGCCGCGCTGTGGATGGGAGACAACCAGTAGGAGACAGGAAAAAGAAGGTAGGGAGGCAACACAGGAGTTATGATGCAAAAGACAGGTTAGAATGCAAGTATATATTGTAGAAGCAGAATCGGCCATATGATAAAGGGGATTTTTGACTTGGTGACAGAGAATGTTAGAGTCTAACCTGTAACTATTTCTGTTGAATGTTTGTTCTTTTATTGAAAAAAACACACCCAACCCTTTTTGATTGAGTTTGAAGTGGAGTGATTTTTTTTTCTCACGGCTGCTGAAAAGGCGTGGTTTGAATATTTGAATTCATTTTCTTGAAGAGACCGTACTGTTGGTCACTGAAAAGGCACGGAGCCATGTTATGTTTCCTAAAGTGCGCACGTGCTCATCGTGTGTGGATGTTTTTCAATATTGCAAAGGTTCGGGCGGACAACCAGGAGCTTGAAGAAGAGCTTGGGCACACGGTGGCCATATTGGACCAGTCCAGGCCGGGACTGGAGGCTCTGAAACAACAGAACGAGAAGTTGAGGGGCAGGGCCGTCCACGTCCAGAATGAGAACTCCTCCCTCAAGAGGGTCGGTCTTTTCTGTGTGCGGTTCTCTCTCTCTCTCTCTCTCTCTCTCTCTCTCTCTCTCTCTCTCTCTCTCTCTGTCTGTCTGTCTGTCTCTCTCTCTCTCTGTCTGTCTGTCTCTCTCTCTCTCTCTCTCTCTCTCTCTGTCAGTCTGTCTGTCCGTCTCTCTCTCTATCTCTCACTCACTTTCTCTCTGTCTCTCTATGTCTCCGTCTGTCTCTCTGTGTCTCCGTCTCTCTCTCTCTCTCTCTCTCTCTCTCTCTCTCTCTCTCTCTCTCTCTCTCTCTACATTGTGCATACATTCTTTGTATAATTTTAAGATTCAAGAAATCTTGCCGTACGACGTCTCCCCCTCCAAATGATGGTTATAATGATGCTGACTAGGATGATGATGATGATGATGAGATGATGATGATGATGATGATGAATGATGATGATGATTTTGATCTCTTTCCCATCTGGATTATGTTTTGTACGATGATGTTAATGTGTATTGTTTTCTAATCGGTTGATACTGTGTACGGCAATGACGATTTTGAGGCCTTTCCGAATTGGATAGTATTTTGTATGGCGATGATGATCTTTAGATGTATCCCAGCTAGTTCATGTGTTGTATTAGAGCATTTAAACAAGGGAACTCAGCAAACCGTCATGCTAGGAGCAGACGTGTTTACAGGCTCTGTGAACCTGTGGAAGGGTGACGATTTCTGATGCTTGATAATCACATGGCACAATTATTGGATGAAGTTTGTCTTTCAGTTATGCTTGTGTTCGTTTCCATTTAAATTAACTACATTGTATTGTTCGAGCCATTTTCTCGAAAAAGACAATTTCTTTGGTCTACTGATAACAACATTGAACCAAAATGTAAACAGCTAACCAGTATTGCTTCTATTGTAGTTCTTAATACACTTAGCATGCACCCTGAGTGAGAAGTGGAAAGAATGAAGGAAGTAAGGAAAATGAGTGATCGATATTGAACGATACTGACTGGATGACACGGACAGACAGACGGACAGAGAGAGAGAGAGAGAGAGAGAGAGAGAGAGAGAGAGAGAGAGAGAGAGCAGAGCAGACAAACAGAGACAGAGAGGCCAACATTCATTAACTCCAAATACCTCCCGCCGTGTCTCCCCCCCCCCCCCCAGGAGATGGAAGACATGAAAAAGAAAAAGCCACTTCAGGTCGGTCAACACGATCCGCGAGCTGCGCCACCTGCTGGACGAGGTCCGTGAGGAACGGAGCAACCTACAGAAGCAGCTGCACAATCTCCAGCGATCCCACAGTGAGAGCCAAGTCCGCAGCAGCCTTGTGCAGTACGGGCAGGAGAAGGGAGCCAGGGATGAAGTGGAGTCGGAGCACGCCCCCCCGGTGGGGCAGTGGTTCCTCGGAAAAATTCCAGTCTTCACAGACCCCCCGTCGTTCAAGCAGGTTGGCTGGGGGAGTTGCTTCTGGTCATTGTTCGTTTTGCTTTGGTTGACTGTCGTGGCTATGGGATGAGTTGTAGTGATTTGGTTCAGAGCCATAAAGAGTTAAAGTAATTTAAAGAATGATATACAGTAGGGACGCACACTCACACGCGCACATGCAGATGCACGCACACACGCACACACATGCACATGCGCGTTCACACACACATACAGACTTATACACACATATATACACATACACACACAACAAACACACATTCACACACACACATACACACTCACACTCACACACACACACACACACACACACACACACACACACACACACACACACACACACACACACACACACACACACACGCGCGCGCGCGCGCGCGTTGGTATAATCAATACACAGAAACAAAAGCCAACGCTCAGAGAGAGAGGCAGACAGGCAGACTGAAAGAGACAGTCAGAGAGACAGAGCCAGAGATAGAGAGGGAGAGACAGTGAAACACACATATACGCACACGCACACACATGCACACACACGCGCGCGCAGCACACACACACACACACACACACACACACACACACACACACACACACACACACACACACACACACACACACACACACGTGCATGCACACACACACACACACACACACACACACACACACACACACACACACACACACACAGAGGACCAGTTGAATTATGCAAAAAAAAAAACGTGGGGAATTTTGAAATAATTTCCAAATGAATCAGAGTGAAAAAAAAAAAAAACGTAAACAGATACGAAAACATTTTTGAATGCCTGTGCAAGTGATGAGCAAAAAAAGTAAAGAAAAAGCAAACAAACAAACAAAAAGACCGAAAGGATTGTAACAGAAATGTATGAAGCGAATGTTAATATGACGTGCACCGTTCTGACGACAGCCTGAAAGGTGATTCGGGCAGGCCCACCAGCTCCATCCCCCAGAAGGGGTCGGCCAGCTACCCGAGACAGGCCAGTCCGCCACGTGGCCTGAGCTACCGCTTGGAGGACATGTCTCCTGTCGTGCCTTCCACCTACCGAGAAATCTACCCCCACAGGAAACCCAGGTATGCATTTTGTGCCTATTCAGGTGGCTGGTTGTAGGTCTTTGTCATAGTTAAGTCACTAACAGTATTGAGGAGTTCCATAATGCATGGGAAAAAACCGCAAAAACAAACCAAATGTGGGTGCTTTACTTTGACTTTCGAAAGTAAAACTGCAAGAAAATCAATCGCTTCCACCCTTGTGGTCACGGAAAACATAGGTGGTGAGTTTATTGTTCTCGTAAGAGTGTGAGTGATGAATGGAATACAAGGGACTGCAGCAGACAGTTGTTCACTGCACCGTATATCAATGACGGGTAGTTGTTTCCCTGCTGATGACCAATCACTTTGTATATGGATTGTTCAACTCACAGTTAGCACTATCTTTAAGTGTATGTTGACCACATGCCGCCCATTGTATATGGATTGTTCAACTCACAGTTAGCACAATTTTAAGTGTATGTTGACCACATGCCGCCCATGCAGATACCAGGGCAGCTCCTGGGACACGTGCACCAGTCCAGAAAGGCACGACTCCCCGGTGACCTTCATCGACTACCCCCGGACCTGCAGCACTTCCCTACCAAGCTGGACTCCTACCCTGCCCACGACGACCGTCCCTCTTACAGACATTCCCCCACAGACAGCGCCTCCATCTACAAGCCCATCCCTTACAGACCCTACCCTACGGATCCCGCACTGCTGTCCACATTCCCCGAGCGAACCGTGGTGCAGTCGGCGAGGGAGAGCCGAGGCCGGTCGCCGCCGCCGCTGTCACGGGGCAGGTCTCCAGCCAGGATGTCCCCGGACTTCAGGGACCCCCGCTCGGCCAGCTCCAGCCCGGGCATGCCCCGGGACAGGCTGGGCCGGTCCCAGGACTCCGCCCTCTACATGGCTCAACGCAGCGCCAGCTGCAGTCCAGGGCGGCATGAGGACGGCCGGAGGGGCATCCTGAAGAGAGGAGGATCCAGGGAAGGCAGTCCCAGTCCCCGCTACGGCTCTCGAAGCCACTCTCCGCCCACCCGCTTGTCCCCCGAGCTCCGCGGAGAGAAAGGGGCCTCGAAAAAGAGGTTGACTTTCAGTCCCACGGGCCTGCAGTGGGGTCCGGAAAAGCCTGCGGTGGATCAGCTGAGGCAGAAGCATAGCTCCACGTCCTGGCTGCATCTCCAGTTGTGAGTACTGACTGGCATGTCGCTTTGGTCGCTTCTTTGTGGTGAACTGTGTTCTTTGGTGTGCACTTTTTGCTGAAGAGTTGAGTGTTTCAAAGTGCACACCACTCTGGTTTAGTTGTCTCATCCACCATCAAAAAAAGTCAGTTTGAAATCGTTTGAGAGGCATCATTACAGTTTCCATTAAATTAACTCCTGTTTGATACATTTGTAAGTAAATGTGGTATGCAAATTGCTCGTACATAGGTTTGAAACCACAACATGACAGATTAATGTAAACTTTGAACTGATCTTAGTATGATTGAAATCAAAATAAGTGATAGACAATCGATTGCTGTTGACTGAAGTTTTAGCTTTTAGTATCAAGGTGCATTTTTCTGCAGCCAGAATTTCTAAAGGGACTTTAAATGTCGCCGACGATGTGATTTTCACTGTCATGAAAAAAGTAAATCAAATTTGGGCATGAAGTGTTGAGGGCTAGTACAGCACAGAGAGAGAGAGAGAGAGAGAGAGAGAGAGAGAGAGAGAGAGAGAGAGAGAGAGAAATGCAAGGCTGAGCAGCAGCATGTCATAAAGCCTGTACAGCCGTAGGCAAGAGACTGTAGCATGTCTTGTCAGCGCGTTTGCATGCGTGTTGACGTGTTTTGCTGTGGCATGCTCACTGGCAGCCCAGCCTCAGACAGTCGTGCAGGGCTGCAGATGGACGCGACACAGCCAGGGTGAGTATGGAGGCTGCACGTGCTTCATTTTGGGGCTTCGGTGTGTGACCTAACCTATCTGCTTCTTTCCTTCGTTTCGGCTTTCTCCTATATTGACTCAGAATTTCCAGAGCATTATACACCCACACACTTTTCTACACATGCGCACATACTTCTATTAGCCATGTATTCCGGCCATGTCACTTGGACCATGCGTAGGAACAGTAACCGTGTAAACATAGTTTTTTCCTGGTAATTTGAAATGATTTTCCTGAACTTTTTGCAGGATGCTGTTGTTGAAGAGATTATGTCAAGGACTTACATTCAGTGCTGGTCAAAGTATAAACACACAAAACGAAGTGGAAAGTATGGTTATTCTCATGTCAACTACCATCAGGAGAGTATTGTTTCGTGCATTTTGGTTTCCTGTTCATAACGTCTGAAGAAGACATATTCGCCAAAGACTACATGTGTGTTTCGTATTGTACATAAAATCTGCATTACTTTACACTCTGTGTTGTGTGTTGATACTTATTTTGACCTGTTTTCCAGCAACGTTGCAGTCTGTTTCATTTTCTATTGTAAGCACAGTCACAATATAAGATGTTACGAAGCATAAAGCAAAGGCGGACTTCCAGATAACGAGGAAGGTTCACATAAGGTAGGCTTCATTTCACACGAACAATACGTTACTGGTGTTTTGCTGCATGACTAAAGGGATCGTCAGAAAGCCATTTTGAGGCATATGGCGTGAATAACTAGATAAAATTATCAGTTCAGATGTTATGGATGTGATTTTTGTTCAAGGCCCAGATGACCTGGCGAACACACACACACACACACACACGCGCACACACACACACACACACACACACACACACACACACACACACACACACACCAGCTGGCTGCGCGCGCGCGTGCGCGTACACTCTGGGACATACGTACATACAAAAAGGCAACCACCTAATGCATGGTACAACAATCAGTTCATCACAAAATTGTATTTCAAAACATCACCAAAAAACTAATGATTTTTTCCCCCGAGTGTGTGTTTGTTTCTGTTCCGTAACGTTTCGGCAGTATTTAAGCCCATTTATATTTCTTGTAAATGTTGAATAGATTATGCATCTACTGATTTGACGTCAGTCAGAATTTCCGTCATAGCGACTGAATGCCTTTGAAACTTTCGATGCATTTTATCTGTTAAGTGCATTGAACCTAACACGTTTTGACATTCCACTTTCTTCTATATCCGCTTGATATCTTCTGTGTATTTTTGTATTTTCATACTTCCACAGTACGCTCTAGTTTATTTTGGGTTTTTTTTTTGCGTTCTAAATAATGATGTATTACTTCAGCACCCATTTTGATAAGCTGTCTTCTGATCATTTATTTGTGTGGGTTTTTTTTTTTGTTTTTTATTCCTTTTGTTGGGGGGGGGGGGGGGGGGGGGGGGGGGGGGGGGGGGTAACCAAGTACTTTTTTTTCAGTTTACACTATCGATCTTTGTCCTTTCCTGTGTTTATTTTATTGCATTTATTTACTTATTTTAGCACTGTACCTTGATTGTATTTTTTTCATTGCCCGTTTGAATAGGCAAGAATGGGTACACAAGTGTTCAAAAATTCAGTTTGTTTGAAATGAAATGTATTCGTTATATGAAAAGGATGTGGGGTGCGTGGAGTCGGGGGAAAGGAATGGATATAGCCAGTCAAGTGGAAGGTGCGGAAGGTGGGGGGTGGGGGTGGGGGGGGGGGCGGCGGGGGTCGAGGAAGAAATTTTATACGTAGACATAGACTGTTCTCCCGCCTACATCTCAAGATCGATCTGTTTTATGTGTGCGTGTTTTTCTTTTTTTTTTAATCTGATAACAGGAGTAATATAATCTTTCATTTCGTGTATGTTTGGTGTATATTGATTGTTGTTCAGCTTAACACCATATACTTACATGTTTTATGAGACTAGTTTTGCTGAATAGTAATTCCACCCCTCTTCTGTTCATTTGATTTAACTTTTTTGTTTTGGTAGGTAACTGGTGTTATCTACTAAAGTAATATAGGGGAGTGATAATGATATTGTCCCTTGAGAAAATACTTTGTTTGTAGAACCACAAAAAGGCATGAATCTTTACGGTATTAAGAACATATATCAACGACTTAATTTTCAGATTATGCGATTCGTCGTCTTTGTATTTAGTCTAAATAATGGTGAATTTTACATGTTAGTAATCGCGCACCGCCAAAAAAAAAAGTAGACAAACGAATCATAAGACAAAACACGACGCGTTTCGACCTCTTAGGTCTTCTTCAGGCAAGATACAAAACACACTCAGGACAACGAAAATGAACGAGCAATCACTTACCTTCATCCTCTTCAGCGCAATTAATCAACGCCCATCTTGTGCTGAAGAGGATGAAGGTAAGTGATGCTCGTTCGTTTCGTTGTCCTGATTGTTTTGTATCTTACCTCAAGAAGACCTAAGAGGTCGAAACGCGTCGTGTTTTGTCTTGTGATTTGTTTGACTACGTTTTCTTTTGGCGGTGCGCTATTACTAACATTTAAGATTTGTGTAGATTTCCACCTGAAGTCGCCTCACTTTGCAACTAAATAATGGTGATCGATGTGAGTTTGTAGGATCAGGATGTGGTTCTTTGGTCGAACTTTTGCTGTTGCTAAAACTATACTCCAATTTCGATCGCTAAACAGACACTAGCATGGTACATTCAGTGGTCAATACTGATGCTTGATCATTGTTTTTCATAGGACACAGGGATTAATTAAGATGAGACTTCGTAAGTTGTTAGTGTCTGTCGAGATAAGGTTTGTTGGAACCTATATTATATCCCATTCAGGTGCCCAAGAGAGATTTTGTAAAAAAAAAAATGTCTATGGTCGTATTATCTGTTTTGCATAGATAGACAGATATATAATAATAATGTTTATTTCTATAGCGCATATTCCATAAAACTGCTCAACTGTGCTTTACATTTCAAGAAAGAGCAAACGGTAACAAATAAGACATAAAAGTCATGCACATTGGAAGAAAAAAAAAAAAAAGCCTCGAGATATCAAATACTGATTTGCACAAATCAAATAATATATAAACATGCACCTTAGTACTAATTCACATAGTTTCAGTTAGAGACCTCTACTGTATATATGCATGTGTATGCATTGTGCATATATGCGCGCGCAGAGGTGTGTGCATGGAAGCGTGTGTTCGCGTGCACGTGTGCACGTGCGTGTATGCACACACATCTGTGTGTATTTGATAGATAGATATAGATAGATAGATAGATAGATAGATAATTTTTTTCTTTCCTCTAAGTTTCTTCTTGGCCATACACTTTTTTCTGCAAATGATTATTCCAGTTTGCCTGTACGTGTCCTTTACACTGTGCATTTTTTCCCGGTTTTGTTTTATTATTTTTTATCTTGAAGTGAAAGGTTTATCTTTCCCCACTTGTTTACGCCGGCGTGTTGTTTCTAGTTGTGATGTCCCACCATTTGTGTGCATCAATTATTTGTGTCTAAAACCTACAAGCCATATTTGCATGCGTCAGAGGCGTCTTTTGTGTATTCATATTTGCTTGAATTTGGGCTGTTTTGGAGACTGGATCACAGCATCAAATCATCTTTTAGTATTCATATTTATTCGTATTTGACTGGTTTGGAGACTGGGTTGGAGACTTGGTGAGCCTGTGTTGGACTGGATATTGGACGAGGTTGCAATGGATTGGGCAGAGGATTGGCTTAAAGATTGCATTGGATTGGAGATTGGGACTGGTTCGGGGATAGGAATGTATTATGCTTTATTGTATTGTACTGAATGGTTATGTTATAATCAGTTATATTGTAATACGTCGAGATGTGTTTATTGTATGTATTCTGGACACAACATACTTTTGCGTGAAATTCGGTTTGCTCCTTACGGGAGAGCCCGTTAAAGAAGTTTGGGCAATTCATTGGTTGTCTATGTGCGTGCGTGCGTGCGTCCGTGTGTGCGTTTTCAACCAGTAACAATTGTAATGAATGGCTTAGATAATGAATTCTAAGAACCATACATTCCAAAGCATCCTATCTTTAACAGCTAGATCTTGTTTTTTGACTAAAGCAAACAAACAAACAAAACTTTACCGCAAGTATTTCTGCTGAGAAATATATTTTGTACACATGATATTAAGTAAAGTTTATATAAATATGTTGTTGAAATAGCGCGTACAAACAAATTTAAGAACATATGAATTATGGTGCGTTACGATAGTTCTTCGAGGCTGACATGAAACTGTTTAACAAAAAATGAGAGTTAAGTTTAACAGAAATTCAGTGCTAACTAAAAAGTGTTTATTCCCTCACTTGATCATTAAGATAAAGTTCAATACGAACAAAAAAAAAATATAACTTCTCCTCTTGGTCATTAAGATGAAGTTCAGAACGAACAAAAAAAATCTAGTCTTTTTCTTTGTTTATCAGGACAACGCCGAATACGAACAAAAATTGTAATTTCTTCATGATCATCAAGATAAAGTTCAGTACTGACAAAAAGTGTAGATTCTTCACTTGGTCATCAGGATAAACTTTAATACGAACAAAAAAAGTGTAATTCTTTCATTCGATCATGACGATAAAGCTCAACAGTAACAGAAAAGTGTAATTCTTTCTTTCAGTCATCAAGATATAGTTTAGCAGTAAAAACAAAGTATTACTGCTTTTCAGTCATTAAGAGATAGGACCCTGAGAAGGAATTCAATGACATGATGGCGAGGAGGAGGAAGAGGAGGATTACAGTGATGATGATAATGATGATGATAATGATACTGGTGATAGCGATGATGAGGATGATAATTTTTGTCGTTGTCGTCGTCACCATTATCATTGTTGCTCGTGTTGTTGGGGAAATTCTAAATTCAACGACTAGTTGACAAGAGAATAACTAATACAGACAAACAAACTGTCTGTCATTATAACGTGATATAGCAATCTATCATAAATTTACAAAAATGGTGGTTGTTGTGTTGTTGTTATGTCCATCATCAGCGTTATTGTTGCGATCACTGCAAGGTTGATGAGGACGATTACCGTCACCATTTGCCAATACTGACTTTTTGTTATCTGTTGATTTAGTTGTTATTATTACTTAATGTTATTCATTTATTTGTCTGTTTGTTAATTAATTCATGCATTTATTTATTGACAGAATGTTTTCACGGGACGAGCATCTTCTCTTGTCAGACGACCAGCGGCGCTACGCCAACTCTCTGATCAGGAAGTACACCGGCATCAACCCCTAAACTACCGTCACCACTGACGATGGTCAAAGTACGTGTCACGTGCGAAAAAGGGTGTTGCACAGGACGGAGGGAATGAAGCAGTTGGGGGTCATGGGACAGAAGGGAGGAAAAAAGTTGTGGTGGATGGGGATGAAAATCGAGGGTCATGGGACAGAAGGGAGGAAAAAAAGTTGTGGGGGATGGGATGAAAATCGAGGGTCATGGGACAGAAGGGAGGAAAAAAAGTTGTGGGGGATGGGATGAAAATCGGGGGTCATGGGACAGAAGGGAGGAAAAAAAGTTGTGGGGGATGGGATGAAAATCGAGGGTCATGGGACAGAAGGGAGAAAAAAAGTTGTGGGGGATGGGATGAAAATCGGGGGTCATGGGACAGAAGGGAGGAAAAAAAGTTGTGGGGGATGGGGATGAAAGGAGAGAAGGTAAAGAGAGTGTGTGGTTTATGCGCCATGACTGCGTAGGGTAGCGCGAAATATCATTTTGTCGTCACTGCTGTTGAATCACTGAGGGAGGCAATGAAAGCGTTCTGTTTGACTGCTTTCTCTGGCTTTGATTGTCTGTCTGTCTGTCTGCCTGCCTGCCTGTCTGTCTGTCGGTTTGTCTTCCTCTCTCTCTCTCTCTCTCTCTCTCTCTCTCTCTCTCTCTCTCTCTCTCTCTCTCTCTCTCTGTGTGTGTGTGTGTGTGTGTGTGTGTGTGTGTGTGTGTGTTCCTGTCTGTCTCTGTCTGTCTGTCTATCTCTCTCTCTGTGTCTGTCTCTCTCCCCCCCCCCCCCTCTCTCTCTCTCTCTGTATGTGTCTGTCTGTCTGTTCCTGTTTGCCTGTCTCTCTGTCTGTCTGTCTGTCTGTCTGTCTGTCTCTCTCTCTCTCTCTCTCTCTCTCTCTCTCTCTCTCTCTCTCTCTCTCGGGTATGTGTGTACTTCTGCACTTCTGTTGTATTTTATGTATGTGTTCTGGATAGGTATCTGTTTCTTTATGCACCAATTTCTTCAAACAGTGTTTTAGTTTATCATTTGTTGCTGTTATTGTTTTCAACAGCACACACTTCATCAAATGTTTGTTATGTTCTACCACGATAAATGACAGAAATGGGATAAAAATCAAAACTGCAATAATGGCCATTGATAGCACTATTTGTGTTGTTAACTTTGGTAGTTTCTAGTTATACTGACAACTTTGACCGTGAACGATTTGTCTTTTGTTTCAGCACCCGTGACTGGGGTCAGTATTATTTACAAAACAGGTGTCTGCTTGTGGAAATCTTGAATTTATTTTGTTGAACGCGGCTTTCATACCAGCGCTTAAAATGGTTCCTGTGCCACAACACCGGTGCTATCATCATTATTGTCATCACACCACAGCCGCGAACGGAAACGCCATCGTCGGCACCGAGAGCAGCAGCAGCTTGAGCAGCGACAGCAACAGCAGCATTGACAGGAGCAAGAACAACTATAGCATCAGCGTTAACCAAATGTTAATGTTAAGTCCAGTGCTGCCTCTGCTACTTGGATACCACCACGACTAGACGGTTTCCACCCTTACTTATCATGTTGACGATGCTGGCAAAGAACACTTCACGTTTTATACTTTGAACAAAAATAAGTTATACTCGTAGCGTAAGTGAATAGCGATAATTATCCATTTGGAAACTAGATTCTTCACTGGTTTTCTGCTCGCATTCCCATGCTGTCTACTTAGAAAAAAAACGTTCCCCTTTATTGTCCGAGCTGTGTTGTTACTTCTGTATGACAATCCGTATAAAATCACTATGGCTTTGGGTTATGTTCGTTTGTTATTCTTGTCAGTGGCTCGGAACGCGAAACCACGTTATTTGAGAGTTTTTCAAACTGACACTTTCAGCCACATAAGTATGCGCATTCATTGCGTCACACATGCTTAGCAAATTCTTTAGACTGATGTGAAAAGGTTTCGCTGGTGTCAGCACTGTTTGAACAATACACGTATCCCCGAACTGTGAGCGTGGAGGGATCTTAGGAGATGATGCTAGAACATGTCCGCGTTAGCTCCTAACGGAAATGTATGAATCTGTGTGCTGTTTTGCACCAGTGCGTATCCACATAAACTACAAGAATACACACCAGGAAGAGAATTGTGCTGTTTTACAAAGATACTCTAAACTCTATCAGTATTTGGATTATAAGTTGTAGTTCAAATTATACGCTGTTGTACGGCAAGGCATCTAAGAACGGAAGTAAATGTTGACGGCGGGGCTTCCGTGTAGTAAAATCAGAAGGGTTGGTACTTTCTGCTGGGTAGTGTAGTGAAGATCTGAGCTGAAGTAAAGGGCAATGAGAGCCGGCGAAAAGAACGTTTACCTTTGCCATCTGGCCAGCGCCCTACACTGTTCCCTCCACTCATGCTCAGAGAAAGAGTCCATGACCCAGTACATTGACGAACTTTGGCACCACTGATCTTGACTCTTGCACTGGCCGGTACAGAGTACTTGCCCTTCTGCTTTAACATTCGATTGTAATTTGTTTGCTTTTTTGACACTAGGAGCGAGTGTCGGACAAGCTGTGTTTTGCATTAGTTTGATGTATTTGTACGTGTATAAGAAATATGAAGCGCACCGTCTGTATTTTATTTGGTATAATTGGTATAGCAGTATAAAGTGTATATTGCATTGGATATTTTGCCTGCAAACGTACACGATGTGTGACAATGAGTATGAGAAAACAATATGCATCGAATGTTATATACGGAATGTGTGCACGGAGTTGCTCACGTTTAGTGTAAATCCCGTTTTAATAAGTGTGAGTACATGAAAATCCTGTTTTGATAAGTGTGAATTCGAACTACAGTATTGGATTTATTTGTAGACATATGAAAGATCTTGCACATATTATATTTCACAGCGTGCGAGTATGAATGCATAAAACTGTGTGTTTGGCCACTGGATATGAGTGTATGCCGCACTTGCGCATGTATTGCTTACATGTTGTCTTTGTAATGCTCTGTTGTGTTACACACACACACACACATGCACGCGCGCACGCACAATGTGTGTGTTTACTGCACATTAAGAAAAATTTGGCATAATTTTTGTTATTGTATATGAACTAAAGTGTTTCATGTAACGCTTACATTATTTTTCATTTAGTCCATTCAACACATATTTTTTATGTTTTAGCGTAGTGAGAGCGCTCACTCATCAGTATAGACTAAAAAAAAAAATTGAAAAAAAAAAACCCGAAATTGTTGTAGTATAGAATGCAGTCAGAATAGTGGTTACATCTGCAGAAGAAGAAATGGAAGTCAGGACCTAAAATGTTGCCAGATTCACCACTAGCCTTTAAAAACCAAAATCCTCTGACCTTTACTTGCCGAGACGTTAGCTATGAAGACCTGCAGTTTGGCCATTTCTGCTCTTATTTTCTCCAATGCACAACTGAAAGTAGCAAAGAGAGATAACTCACTTCCTACTAGTGTTGTTATATAATGTGAGGTAGATTCAAGATTCGTCCGGATCTTGTTATGCGGACATGTATGGAAGCTGTTCTGTCAGCTAGCCGGTGTTCCTCTGTGTGTGTGTGTGTGTGTGTGTGTGTGTGTGTGTGTGTGCGTGCGTGTGTGTGTGTGTGTGTGTGTGTGTGTGTGTGTGTGTGCGCGCGCGCGCGCGCGAGTGAACCAGAACAGTCAGTACAATCTTACGTGGGCTTTTTATTGATTAGTCTTTCTCTTAAGGAACCATTTACCTGATATTTAAGCTCATGCAACAGTTTAATTTGGCGTGCACGGAACGTGTGCACATGGCTGACATCCATCATGTTGGTAGCTACCGCACATTGGTAGAATTATATCTGTACGCTTCTTTCCTGACTACACAGTATTACGACTCTGATTTGCCTTCGTTAGTAATCATAGCATACCAATTATTCATGATGTGTAAGTCTTTGCCAATACCCTGTTACATTGTGTAATATTTACTCACTCTCTAGTGTTCTCATAACAATGTTAACCGAGTAAGAACCGAAAAGAATGTTTTGGAGGTGTGATGGTGCATTAACTATGTCTGTAAGAATCTTAGAGAACTGTGTTCCTTAGTCATCTTCATTTTCATAATCACATTTCTTTTTTTTAGTTTTAAAGTTTTGTTTGCTGGATTTACTATGGCTCTCATTATTTCTACAGCACATTTATGAATGCACTCGTTGTCACTGGATGAGACAGATTTTTCCTGCCATCCTACCTTATTCCTATGCTTGGCCATGTTGTGTATATCGTTACATAAATTATGATCATTCTGTACTTTGTATTAGCTACTGTCATGAGACATGAACTTTATCATTACATTTATGTATACATGCCAGTGATTTTTTTTTTAATTATTGATGTTACTCTGACTTTTTGTGATACTAAAGATTTAAAGGTGACACATATTCTCAGCTTCACACAGAAGTTTTCTCCTTAACAAACGGATCAACAGTTTACATGAAATGAAATCCAGAAATAATGTGATATGTTCCAAAAGAAAGGGAAGGCCTTACCAAGGCATATTGTATAGTCTGCTAACTGCTGACAGAAGCTGCAAATTATGTTCCAGATGTCTATTTGTCATACGTTTGTCGGGATAGAGATGATCTGTTTGAAAAGATTGTGATAATATGGATCTGTGATACAAGACTTAAATTATCTGTTTTGCTGGGGTAGTAATAATGTAAGATGATCTGTTCGCCAAAATAGTTATGATCTATTGGTCAGAGCAGTGTGATATGTTCTGACTGCCAAATTTTTAATGATGTCTTCCCCCAGGATGATGAGAGGAACTTGTTGTTTAGATGATAAGCCGTTCTGTTTGTTTGAATAGTATGATGACTGCATGTTTTGCCCAGGTCTGGATAAAGAACGTGATCTGTTATGACAGCGAGATGGTCTGTTTCCTTAGACACTAAAGCGATCTGCTGAGTCAGACAGTGACAAGATATGTTTGCAAGGTAGTAATAATCATAATTATTAACATTACGTTTGAAGGTTGACATACACGTGTACGTAACAAAAAGTGATCGTCAGGATATGACCTAGCACTGAATGATTGCTTCGCAGCCAAGGAGTGACGAGAAAGAGTAAGAAGAGTTCCTATATGCTTTGGACTGTGTAGACTGGCTAGTTTATAGCCAGGACACGTCGTAGAGAAGCTGCCTGCGTGATTCGGGTTATAGGTTACAGGTAGCCCTGAAAACAGCATGGAGGCGTTCGTTTCTCCATGTGCTTTTGAGTATTTCGACTGGCCAGTCAGACGCACGAAACACAGGGAAGAGGGTCGGGCATGTGAAGTGAGCAGGGCCGACTGATTTGGCCACTGCCGAGGAAACACACAAAAATGTTTCCCATTAGCAATTTTTGGGCTGGGCCGACCGGGTATTTCATGCAAGACTCCACCGCCTCCCTCCCCCTCCCTCCCCCTTCACATCCTCCCCCTCACCGTCTACATTCAATACAACCCAACCACCCACCCTATGGACCGCTCTTCACACTCACCTGTGATAGGCTGTGAAGAGTGACAGTTGACATCAGGAAACACGCCAGGGCCTTCCCATTCCTCCCCATTGACCTCCCCCCATTCCCTGGGCTTCCTCGCCTTCCTCTTTTACCAGACCTACCTTAATCATAAAACTGTCGCCGATTTGGCACGTGTACCATCAGAAAGCACGTGATTCGGAGTACGGCTGTCCAAAGATGTTGCGGGGGGGGATTAGTCTGTCGCTTCACTTTCCCACTGTTTCAGTTTGCCTTTGTGGAGTCCCGTTAGCTGACGCGGGAAAGCAGCATCTTCCGGGCGAGAGGATAGTTCTGTGGTTGGCTGGGCTGCCCAGGTGGTAAGCATACATGCCAGCTTTGATTGGTGCGCTGATCGGCAAGATCGGACTGTGCACGAAACTTTCGACCGCGATAGAACCACCGTGTCTGTGCTTCAAACTAGACATTTTTGACGCTGTCAGCTGTGAAATGTGGTGAACAACCCGAGAACGGGAGGCTGACACAAAACCCAGTTAGAACACAGGAAGGGACGAACGCCATCAGTAAACGCAGCGCCGAAACTCAGGCAAGCAGCAGGCGAAGACGGTGTACCTGTCCCCTCTACACCTTTTGACTGACGTATGGCCTGAAAGTGATAGACCTTGTCTGGCAACCCCCTTCGAGGGATCAACGAGAACATAAGACGTTGTAACCATATCTTTCATTTTAATTCGAACTGAATACTTACGTTGTCCACGGGATTTGGGTCCGAAAGGTAAGATTCCTGGTATGCAAAAATATTCTACACCTCATACTTTCATTGATGATGGGGCATTATGCCCCAAAGCCGTTAGCCGTTACGAAATTGAAAGTGAACTAGAGCGAATATGGCTTTTATAGCGATAAAACACAAAAATATCCAAGAACAGGAATCGTCCATTAACCTCTAAAGGGGGTACCGCGATCTCGAAGGCTTAACTTCCGTCAGTGTCTCAGATCTCATACTTAGCTGAAATCCGTCCGTGCTCCCTTCTGCCGTTTATGGAGTGGGGGATGAGAATGATTTGTTTTGTACTGGTTGCATGGGAATGATTGTGCTGAAAACCGTAGGTAATTCCTGATCGAAAGTGTGTGTGCATTCATCTGTCTACTGTGTGATCACATCACCCGTCCATCCGGCTCACCGTCCGTGTGTGTGTCTGTCGAACTATATGTCTGTCTGTTTCTCTGTCTGTCTGTCTGTCGAACTGTCTGTCTGTTTCTGTCTCTGTCTGTCTGTCTGTCACACACACACACACACACACACACACACACACACACACACACTCACTTGCCCCCACAGAAACACGAACAGTAATAACGTTGCCTTTATGTATGCAAGTTGGAAATATAAAGTCATACAGTCATTGCAACATGTATTTTATGGTTTTCAAAAAAAAAGCTGTTTAAATTTGTGTAACTCTTCAGTTCGATCCGGGCATGAAATGTGTGTTTGGATGAATCGCGTTTTCGAGAAGCCTGACTTAATTGAGATCCTCTTTTCTTTTGCATCTTATCTCTCTCACATGCTGAGAGACTTTCTGTCTCTGGTTCAGTTTCCATCCATCGTTGTCTACCCAATTATCACTACACCCCCCCCCCCCCCCCCTCCCTCCTACACACTATGTCCTTCTCTGTAAAGGTTCATGCCTGTTTCACGTCTGTCTGTTGCTGGCTATTCTTCATTAAACGTGCCTTTGCTATGGCAGCGTCACTGTCTCAGACTTACATGAAACTGTCGGCAGTTCACTGTTTTCTGTGATATTTTCTTGTCCGCATAATTTTGTAGCTTATTTCGAGTTTCTTTCTGTTGTCACGTTGGACACACCCAGAAAACACATTTTACTGTGATACAGGTCGAGAAACAAATCTATCTGTTGTATGGTTTGGCGTGAAATCCAAAATGTCAGTACAGAGTTTGCCTTGTTGTGATGTGTACCGGACTCCATGTTTACGTTGTTTCCGTTTAATAATTTGAATAAACTTGGACTCGTAGCAGCCATAACCCATCTTGAGTGCACTTTGTTCAGGCAGTATCATTCAAAGGCAATAACGCTTGAATCTTGCATGATTGTGCATCTTGCCCTCACTTCCACTCATGACCGTTCGCAAGCGTGCACCGCCCATCGGTATTCTCCTTAGCTCCCCACCCTCGACACATATACGCACACTTTTTTCTTCTTTTTTTTAGGTTTACTTGTGATGCGTTTATTTTGACATTATCCTCAGTATTGGTTGTGAACAAGAATCAGTTCACACACACACACACACACACACACACACACGCACACACGCACGCGCACACACGTACGCAAGCACGCACACACATGCACACATATACATATACTTACACACACACACATACAAGCATGCACGCACATGCACACACACACGCACGCTGCCCACCATCCCTCTCCCTCCATCCATACTAATTTACTATTGTTTCGTGTTTTTGTTTTATTTGAGAGATTTATAATATAAGGGTTATATAAGGGAAAGGGATGTCCTGTCATCCCAACAAGTTCGTATGTTTTCTAAGTGCAGGCCTCCCTCCCCTTCCCCGCCACCCCCCCCCCCCCCCTCTCTCTCTCTCTCTCTCTCTCTCTCTCTCTGTGACGAGGAAGTCGGGCAGAAATGAATGTCATGTCATACAACGACCGGATTTCCCACCGGTTTCAACGACGTTGATTGAAGACGTGTGTGAGTGTGCGTGCGTGCGTGTGTGTGTGTGTGTGTGTGTGTGTGTGTGTGTGTGTGTGTGTGTGTGTGTGTGTGTGTGTGTGTGCGTGCGTGCATGCGTGCGTGCGTGCCAGGAGGGAGAAATCGCATGTCTTCCTGATTGTAAACATTACATCCGGTTCAGTTCAGTTCTGTTTGAACAACGTTTGAAATATATGGCAACACTTAATGGATATCTTTCTTGTTTTTTAAATGTAGGCAGGATAATCAAAAGAGATCATATATTTATCATCCGATGGTTAATTCTCATAACACGCGCGTTGAAGGGTATTTGTCTATCCATGCAAAGATTCGTACACATTTGTGTGTGTGTGTGTGTGTGTGTGTGTGTGCCAAAATAAAAGAACAAAAAGAAGGGAATACAGAGAGAGAGAGAAAATAGATACCATACACTTCCATAACTTACACTCACTCTCACAGGTCACGAGATTTAAAAAAAAAAAAAAAAAAATGAATGAGAGCTTTTCTAAAAAGCGTCGGGCGGTGTTCATTTCTTAAGGAAAACCAAGCCCTTCGAGAAAGGAAAAAGACAAGATCCTGCTTTCACTAAACATCAACTGTGTTGCGGTGTAAGGCAGCGCAATATTTAATTTGAAAATCTAAAATCCTTCGCGGTGCAAACTTAAGCATACCAATTGGTTTTCTTTTGAGCCAACAGAACTTCCGCTGATTCGTAGAGCGTTAATTGCGCACAGCTCAGAACACCAATAAGACGTGACTATTCATGCATGGGGCACGGTTAGAAAAATAATGGCGATGTATAATCTGACCTGTAGCGCTTAAATACGATATTTAACTCGTTTGTATCGAAGGCTTTGTGGATTTTATGAACGGAACATAGGTAAATCAGAGAATGTTTGTTCAAACTTCCTCTTCGTTTTTTCATCATTGTGTGCTTTTACACATATTGCGCCACGCGATTCGCTGAAACGTGTAAACTTCCACGCGATTGGTAGTTTTCAAGAGCCCCATTCACCTGTTGGTGTGCCCACTAACTTTTCGCTGAAACCGTTCGACACAAGTGGACTTGAGGAATTTTGATTGGGTGTGCCTATACCGGAATGCCTGCGTCACACATTGCGTGTTCGCATTTAAACCCTGACTGAACGTGGCCTTTGGGATGTAGAGTCTTTTCTCGAAGGTCACGGACTGAACCCCATATCCGTATGAATATCGACAAGGCGTAAAGTGGTCACCCCCTGCTGTCGGCTGTTTAATTTTGTAAATCGTGTTAACGCCAGTGACAAAAAAATGCACGGTGTGGTATTCTTGCTGTTGCTGCAGGTCGTCGTCTGCTTGGAAGAGGGGAAGAGGGTGGTGACGTCAGCCATGATTATTCCACGCGGGCAGCTTCCTTCGTTTTTCCAGGGCTCCAGCCTCGCATCTGGTGAATTGGCTTTAGCATACATATTCATATATCATTTTTTTGTGACGTTTTGGTGTATGTCCGTAAAGCGGATCACAGAGCGGGTCGATATCCGTTCAGCAAGATCATAAATATTTAATTATCAAAATACAAGACTTTGTATTCCTTCTGTAAATGATAACGCTTTCAAAAATGCGTTTGAACAGTCGACAAAACCGGTGTGTGTGGATGGCGGGGGCGGGGGAGGGGAGGGGGGGGGGGGGGGGGAGGAGGGGGGGGGGGGGGGGGGGAGGGGGGGGGGGGGGGGGGGGCTGGTCTAAACTGTAAAATGGGTTTACGGCTGGTCAAAAATCCCGGAAGCGTTTTTTATTCCGTTTTATTTTGCTTTTACTCAACTTTTTTTCTTCTCTAAAATGTCTTTTACATTTTACGTTTAAAATGTTTTCAAATAATCTAACTTTCAAAATACTTAATTTATTAACAAATAATCACAACTAGTTTTCAGAAAATGTGAATTTTTAAAGATATCGAAAAAAGTTCAACATTTTGTTCCGTGCTAATATACGAAGTGATTAACTGTCAAAAAGCCAGGTTCTGCATTCTTTCCGTAAATCATAACGTTCTTAAAATGCGTTTGAAAAAGTTAACAAACCTAATCTGGAGAATGTACGAGCATGTGTGTGTGTGTGTGTGTGTGTGTGTGTGTGTGTGTTCATGTGTGTGTGTGCGCGCGCGCGCGCACGTGCACACATGTATGTGTGTGTGAGCGAGAGTACGTGAATGCACATTTCAATGCTGACTAGTGTATTCACGTTTGAAAGTAACTCATTGATGCCCGGTAGGGGTGAAGGGATTGAATCGTTTAGCGGGAACTATACTTCACCTGATGATAACTTCCCCTTTTCTGTGATAAGAAACCAACCAACAAACAGACGGCTCGACCCCACCCCCATCATTCTAAATGAATTAAATATGAACTCCCCCCGCATCTTGGCACATTTCAGCGAATAAGATGTAAGGTAACCTCACCTCACCCCGGCGTTTGTATATATGGGCACGTGGATGCACAGGTGAATGTTTACGGAAGTTTTTGTTTTTTTTCAAACCTTACTGGCTGTATACAGCCAATTCACTTTAATTGTGTATGCCTGCTTGTCAGAAAAAAATCCGAACCAAGTAATTTTGATATGCTCATGGCGAAGAAAATGTAACCCCGCCCCCACCCCCCCCCCCCCCTCTCTCTCTCTCTCTCTCTCTCTCTCTCTCTCTCTCTCTAAAATAGAGTATTTTATCTCATTTTCAGACATTAACTCAAGTGTTCAGATATAAAACCGTTCGCTGATAGCGTATAAACCATGCTCTCTGTTTGTAACCGCCTTGGGCTCTGTCGCTGTAACCGACATCAGACATGCCGGCTGACTCCCCCATCAATCTACTGACTGTCAATCAATCACTGACACGTGGTTTTGCTTGGCTGTAACGGATTTAATGCGTCACTGAGGTAAACATTGAACATGGGCTTTATTTTTCAACATGTCCTTTCCTACGGGAACCTGTTGCGGGTATTACAGATAATAAAATTCTTGGCATTAGAATAAACCTTGCATCAAAACCAGAATGATCACCAATCTGTATTGGAACCTGTTAGCTTCGAGAGCCTGCAGTTCACGTTTCCCCCAAAGAGTTATTTCCCTTGGACGAAAATCGTGATGATCTCTGTCATCCCGGTAATTGAATGTTGAGCTTCTTTCCATCAATAGATTATCTTCTCCTACCTCTAGCTACGCAGACACTGTCATACGCAGTTACGTTTCTCTCGTTTTCTACACTTTTAGGGCACATACACCCTATAAATGCAAGGATTAGGACGTTAAACTCTCTCTCTCTCTCTCTCTCTCTCTCTCTCTCTCTGCGCACAAAACACATTTACAACGTCTACATACATATGTAGTGACAAACACGACCGGATGCTAGGCCATGCCCTCTCTCTCTCTGTGTCTTACATACACACGCACATACGTGCGCGCGCGCTTAGACACTAACGTAAACACCTACACTCACACATGCATACTTATAATATATACCAACAGACTTGGCCAAGCTCTCTTTCGCGTTCTTCCTCCCTCACTCTAAAACACACACGCGCGCACACACACGCGCGCGCGCGCGCCTGCGACCAAACATATGGCTATGTTTTAAATTCCCCTCATCTTCCTCCCCCCCACTCTCACATACACACTCACATATACACACACACTTGTTCACACACACATATATACATAAACACTCATACACACACGCCCGCGCGCATATTTATGCACACATAGTAGCAGGTTCGAGTAGACACATGGCCAACTCCTCCCCCTTCCCCCCCCCCCCCCCCCCCCCCCTGTCTCTCTCTCTGTCACACACATCATAAACACACGTACACACACGCACACAAGCGCACGCGCGCACACAAATACATGTGCACACCCACAGACAGATCTGCACACACACACACACACACACACATACACGCGCGCGCGCGCGCGCGCGCGCGCACGCACGCACGCACGCACGCACGCAACACACACACGCTCACACAGACACATATGATTAGCACACACACACATACACACAATATACTGCCGAAGTATTCTGGCTTCAGTCCCACGTGATTCCTTTCCAGGGGAGGTGTTGAGAGAAGAATGTCACCGGATCCCATGCAGCCTGGCCAGCAGGTACTGCTACAGTTGGCTCCGGTGTGACCAAGAGCAGGAGGCAGGATCCACAACACCAGCAACACCCGCTAGTCAAGACGTGCGACTCCATGCATGTGATTTCAGAGTAATGATTCCATATGCACGATCCCAAACGTCAGAATCAGGACGCAGTATTCCCGATTTACGGTTCCAGATGTATTGTTTAAGGCGCATGGGTCAGGGCACGTGGTTCGTGGTACCATACATGTCCGGCATGTGGAGATATTTCTTTGGATTTGTTCTGCATCTGGACGTGGAGAATGCGACAGCGTGAACTTGGTGAAGTCAAAGGTGTAGGCGACACGTATGGGTTATATCGCTGACCATGATCAGTTCGATGACCAACGGCAGTAGTGGTGATAACGAAAGCATCAATTTTCCCTGCTTCATCTTGTTTGGTTCGATTTTTTGTGGACGTGAATTCTTATTGCCATCATTGAGGTGGCCCCATTCCTTTATGCGGGGACGCTGTCGAAGTATGAAGCTAACAGCGATTCATTTCAAGCGTCAATAGCCAAGGACACGAGTCCTGAATTATGAAGCTAACAGCGATTCATTTCAAGCGTCAATAGGCAAGGACACGTGTCCTAACACACATCGATAGGGTATTCTGGAAATTCATAGGACCAAGTGTCAGGGTACTTACGATTTCTTTCTTTTCTTTTACCACTCCAGTATTTTCAGTTAAAAAAAAAAAAGTGAATTGTTACCGGCAGGTTATACAGAACTGAAATCAGAACACGTTCACAAAATGTTGGCCCATTTGACACTCGGAAAGGAACTCAGTTTTACTGGCTTGATCAATAGCTATGGACTTGAATTAACACTTGTGGCTGCTGTGCACATCCGGTGACTTTGTTGCCTTTGTCATGACGTGCGACTATAACGAAGTCCTGGGATGTCTTTGTCATGACGTGCGACTATTAACGAAGTCCTGGTTTACGTGACCTCCACCTGTATATACCAACTATAAGCAACATTATCTTATCTTACCTGTACATACCAGTCAATGATTGAGCTGCTTCCGTGATAACTTTAGTTGTGTGTGTGTGTGTGTGTGTGTGTTTGCTTAGGGACATGGTTTGGAACTGACCTTGAACGCAAAGTCTCTTTCACGGAGCCGAGAAGCAAACTGTGTATTGTGTGATCTATTAAACAGAACACCCGTCCATTTCAAACCAGCAATCTCTTCTTAACGCTCTGCTCCCACTGTTGCATCTCAAGGCACAGTGCTGTCTCCTGTACTTATCAGACCAATGACTGTTAAATATACAGACAAAACTACCATCATCAAATACCCCGATGATTCTACCATTGAAGATAGATCTCTCCGACTCCGGTCATGTTTAGTTTGATGAAATAAAGAAGTTCTGTTCATGGTACCACACGTTATCATTGAAAATCAGGTTGTTGTGAGGATGGACGAATACGAATATCGAGATACACTTTTAGACAAGAAATTGGTTTGTGACAGGAATATTGAAATTATACATAGAATGTCAATCAAGAATTTTGTTGCCTGCAAAAACAGAGGAACGCTGGTGTCAGTTCAAAGATTTTATAAACTGATAACTGCTTCTGCATTGAACCCTCGCTGTTGCATTGATATGCTGGCATGGGATTCTTCATGCGCAAAGCATGCACGTTTAAAGCAAGTTGATATGCAAGGGCTGTATGAGGAACGAATTATGCGAAAAGACAAGACAAACTGCAAGTGATGATAGCCATGTTATACGGAACACTATGAACTTCTAGTATCAAGGCAGAGTTCTAGGACAATGAGACTACATCCAGCGCGGGGAACACTTTTATCCCAAGATCCATGCATTTCTAAACACATTGAAGACTTTTATGCTACTTTCTTTCTTTCTTTCTCCGCTGACCAATTACAACGATTATACCATTATACTGAGGCTAACTGTGAATGATAAGTAAGCAAGCCAGCTACCCCCCCCCCCCCCCCCCCCACACACACACACACACACACACACACACACACACTCACTTAACACTCTCACACACACACACACACACACACACACACACACACACACACACACTCACTTAACACACACACACACACACACACACACACACACACACACACACACACACACACACACTTAACACTCACACACACACACACACACACACACACATGCGCGCCACTCGTGTATTGCCATTATCATCATTATCATTATAGCGTCAAAAGCGAATGAACACAACCTTTCTCTGAATTAATCAATCGAAGAAAAATGTGTCAGTCAAAATTCTAAATACTAACCTGAAAATGACAATTTATCTCAATTTTAAACCATTGTTTCTACGCGGTGTAATAGTTTCCATTTGTGTGTACTCTTTGAGTGTAGGAACATAGCATAAAAGTGTGTGTGTGTGTGTGTGTGTGTGAAAAAGCACAGGTTTATACGTGCATGCCATTGTGTGTGTGTGTGTGTGTGTGCGCGCGCGCCTTCCGCGTATATGAGTGCGTGTTTGTGCGTGCTTATGTGTGTGTGTGCATTCATGTGCGTGTGTGTGTGTGTGTGTGTGTGTGTGCTCTTCCCTTCCTTTTAACTGTTTTTGCCTCTTCATTGTAGCAGTCACGAGCATCACTGGGTATCTTTTTTCAACATTTATTTGTTACACAAGCCAAGTTTTTGGTTCTTTGGGGTGCGTTATTATGCACTTCGAAGTCCTGACACACAAAAGACAAGACCATATCACACTTATTCCAAGGCTCTATCACTTTGTCACGCACACAATGGATTCTACTATTCTTCAAACCATCAGAAAGAAATACACACCGTGTAACATCTCCTCTTACAAACACATAGGTTGTGTTACAGATAGAAATCTCTCTCGCACACTAACTAATACAGATCAACGTCTTGGATAGAATGAAACAAAACAAGGAAGTTCGATCTGACACCACTGGCACTATGCCACAGCTGACGTGACTCATGCACCCACATTAGTGCATCTACGTAAGACTACCTTCAAAAAGTTTAATCCCACACAGAACCAGTTCATAGAGATGATAACACAGAGCCTTGTTAAATCTCATATCATCCTCATCACTATGCTTTCATGATCGCGGGTCATAGGACTGTGCCATGACAGACCATCAGGAAGTCACGAATCTACTCAGATGACTGTCAGTTCCTGCTGTATTGCTCAGAGCCCAGCCTAGCCACAACAAGCTTGTTGTTTTCAGCCCTACGCAACAGGGCAGAATTGTGTTAACCTGTTCACTCCTTCACGATGTGCAAAGCAACCTTGATCAGCTTCCATGAAATTGGGTCTTGGGCAAGGAATCACAGCGGTTCCTTTCTAGAAGCATCCTGGTTTGCTGGTTGACCCAGTCTCATGCCCTCTCTGTATGAGATGCAGGGAAGCCGTCTGAGGCTTCTGGTCTTCAACGGTTGGGTTGCTGACTTGAATTATTCTGTTGATGTCCAGCTCTCACTTCCACTGACAGTGCCAATGAAGAAATCCTGTCTAGTGACTTCTATAAAGATGCATGTGTCTCTGAGTGTCACCAGAGTATTACTGAGTTCCGTGAGAAGTCTGAGGTTGTGCCAAACACTACTGATCGTTTTTCCAAGCGCGGCACAGAAAATCCTGTCTTACAGCGCTCCAGACACGTACCCTGATACAGTCTCATACAAGAGCAGTACGCTACAATACACACAATACATAATGCCCTGTCGTACACAATCACAGCCCCATCTTATACAATCACAGTGTTCACATTGTCTGTTTATCCCTGTAGTGATTCCAGAATTGTCACCCTCCACATCAGTATAGTCTTAACACCCTGTCAAGCACTACCTCGCAACAGGTTCACACAGAGAAGATTGAATACTGAGCGTAAAACTGAACATTCTGATCGCTACAAACATTTGAGTCTCACCACAACACACCATCACTGCACTCGTTTGACATGCTAACCTGCTGTTTTCAACATTTCAAGTAAGCATATTGTGAAAAATCCCAAAGTACTCTGCTTTGTTTCTTTCTGTTATAGCCTTAGTTTTCCTTGCGCAAATGAAGGATCAATAAGTTGATATGTCCATGTATGTAAACATTAGAAGAAAAACTAGTACGATACGTTAGTAAGGTAATGACCACTGGTAATGAAAGAAACACATCAGCAGCTGGTCAGTCTAATGTTCACTTGCCTACCTTCAACTCTCTTTTGTATCTGATTGCCGGCTTCAGTGTTTTGACAGATGGAGAGTACTCATTTGGAGAGTGGAGTATTACGTTCAGATACAATTTCTTTCAAAATCGTGCGTGTTTAATGTATTCTTGTTACTGGCCTTTTTACCCCGCGCTGCTGCTACTACTCGGACTCCAATGCTTCCAAACTGTCTGGCCAAACTGGTTAAATCTATTCATTGAACCTGATGACATTTTTCACACAAAAATAGCTTTCACAGCTTTAATGAAAATGTGTGTCTTCCTTTAAGACTTATCAATAACTAACTTCCTTAGATGATTATGGTTTCTCATAAGGTTTTGACATTGAATCACAAAATGTGTGCCTTACTTTATGATTTACCAATAACGAACTTCCTTGGACAATATGGCATATCATAAGTTTTTGGCATTGTATTATAAAACATTTTGGACAATCGGCACATTACTTTCAAACAGCTTGGACGCAATTATTTCATCATCATTATTATTATCATTATCAGTAGTACCTTTCAATAGGTTGTCTTTCTTCCAATTTTCTTAGAAAACTCGTGCCGCCAATTACAGGTACAGCGCAGTCGCGTTAGCTGCCATAATGGTGACCAGAAAGAAGACATTGGGCACGTGACACACATTGGTTTGCACATTACTACACAAGTCAACTAACTTGAATATTTCCGTGGAGAGGCAGCCCAGATCACAGAGCACGTTCTTCAAGACTGATGGGCTTGCCAAGGACCGAGGGAGGAGACATGGCCAATGTCCATCACTCTATCAGGGGAAATAACACGGCTCTGAGGAGGACCATTCATTTAATCCTGAAGACCAGTCTCTGTGCTAGCGATGAAGAAGAGAAAGAGTTGCGGCATTACCCATTGACACACCTTCCATTCAGCGGCTTGGATATTTAGCCTGTTATGCATACCGCACTACCGTCTCCAACATATGAAGTAGGCTCTTCGATGCCTTTCATCTCTTAATACAAGTTCCCGAAAGAAATGGAAAGGAATAGAACAGAAATACCTTCTCCTCCATCTAATCTGTTCACGTAACTGGTTAACTGAAAACAAGCTTAAGTCACGAAGTGGCAGCTTAGAAAAAAAAAACAACAAAAAAAAACTTTTTTCCCCCAGAGATAACTAATTGGTGGTCTCAGACGTACAACACCTTTAAGAACATTACACATCACAGATTTGACACCACGCGCAGAAGGTCCGTCCACACACTGCCAGCACAACGAGTCTTACACTTTGTGCATAGGACCTGTCGGGTCGTAGACATCAGATTCAGACACATCTGTTTCAGCTTCTGATTCTACGTCTGAAACGTCAGTCTCAGTCTCTTCCGATGGTGGAGGAGGTGATGGTGGTGGTGGTTGTTTGGGCATTTGAAGCTGGATGGTGATTTCAGTGGGGTCTATTTCCTGGTCAACAGAAGAAGGTCTTGGTAAGGGGGCTGAAAATGACTGCACTTCCCCACGGACAAACACGTACATGCTTTAACAATAGCATGGTCTCCCATTTTCCTATCAACAAACACAAGCACATTTAAACAACAAGACGGCCTTTCATTTTCCTATTCACACACACACACACACACACACACACACACACACACACACACACACACATTTAAAACAATCACATGGCCTCCCATTTTCCTATTGAGACACACACACACACAACACATTTAACAAAAACATGGCCTCCCATTTTTGCTGTTGACAGACATGTTTAAACAATAACATGGTCTCCTATTTTCCTATTCACAAACACAAACATATTTAAACAACATGGCCTCCCCCGTTTTCCCACTGACAAACACAAACACGTTTGCACAATAACATGGCCTCCTATTTTTCTAACGACAAACACAAACACGTTTAAAAACAACATAGCCTCCCGTAATCCTGTTGACACACACAAACACATTTAAATGATAACATCGGCCCCCATCTTCCCAAAGCAAATACTAACAAATTCAAACAATAACATCGTCTCTGGTTTTCCCACTGAGAAATACTGACACATTTAAACAACAACATCGCCTTCCATATTCCCATTACAAAATACTAACACATTAAACAGTAACATGATTTGCATTTCCCCCCTGCGCAAACGCAAAAATATCTACACAGTAATATCACCTCCACCAGCCGCCGTGGCAAAGTGGTTAGCGTCTTTGACTCCCGGCTGGGAGGTCATGATTTCGATTCCCATCAGAGCCGTGTGGGATTCTTCTGCTCCGACCGGCTCCTAACCAGACATGAGTTCGCTACGGGCTCAGCTGCGAAGACTGGGACCATACAGTCGAGTTTCATCCACTTAATGGATCTTTCCCTAGGAGTGTTTGCTCAACTTTCCTGCCACTCGGGCCTGGTTGACGCCGGGCTATATCATGAAAGTAAGCATAGAGTACGGCCCTATCCTGCAGTCTCAGACTGGAATGGAAATCCGTAGCATCATCTTCATCACCCTCATTCTCATCGATCAGCATTACAAAAAAAGAAAAAAAAGAGGGAAAAAAAAAAAGTCTCAAATTCTGTGTCTCTTCATGCCCTGCCCTCTTGGTGACTTCAGTTTCGATGTCCTCTCCACGTCTATGGCTTTGGTTTGATTCCGTTGCGGTCACCATTATCGACAAATTCATGGGGGCTGTCGTTAGACGGACATGGTGGCGCCCTCCGGGGAGAGCTCAC
>JADBJO010001907.1:110000-125000 GCA_016801955.1 Conus betulinus | reverse complement strand
GTTTTCTGCTAGTCTATGACCGAAAACTCACTCCACGTTATTTGAGGCGTCAGTGATGAATTAGCAGCTTTTATATGCTGCTTAAGATCACTGCAACAGCGAACTGGGTCAACCCTTGCCATGCACTGAAAAGCTTTTACATTTTGTTTGTTTGAAATGCCAGATGACTGGACGTAGACCATCGGTCACAGTAGTTCTTACAGCAAAGCCACCATCTCTTTCTCTACACAACACATATAATCCATAACGAGAGGACTCCATTGCTTTTAAACGGTATGTTCAAAAACCAACTGACGCCATCCAAGCTGAGAACAAGGAGAACAAACACACATTGTGACTTTTACACCGCGAGAAAGATTTATGGAGGTAAGACTAAAATATGACGTCATTATGGTTCAGGAATAAAACGCCTCTACCTATGACGTCAACTGCGAGTGAATTGACGTTTTTCCTCCCTTTTTGGAAAGTGAAGAATAATCTTGTAACAGATTTACCTATTTATATTTATAATAGCGAAGATTCCAGTAAAAAAAAAAAAAAAAAAAAAAAGCTAAATTTGCTCATTGATCATGTGAGGAAACACTCGCTGTTTTTTTTTTTGGTTTTTTTTTTTTAGAAGATTAAGGATTTTCCCCTCCAGACTTGTTTTAGATCACGTAATGGCAAGCTGATGGATTAGCGACGAACAGCATTTGTTCAGACTATGATTTGCGTGTCGTTGATATCCTGCGCAAGAGGAAGTATGCAGATTTGGGCTTTTTTTTTTTTTTTTTTTTTTTTTTTTTTAGCGTATTGGCGATGTTGACATTGTGGGTGATGGAACACGAGAATGGACTTTCTTGTAGCATTGTTATTTCTGCCACAAGAAAAGTTTGCGTTTGCAGTGCTTTGAAATCTTCGTAAAAATGTTGTGGTCTGCACGTCACACGAGTAAGAAAGTCGTTGTCGGCCTTTACGTATGAAAAACGTATCCGGAAAAGGAGGGGCGTCTATATCTGTAAACAAAAAAACTACCATATGGATAGTCGCGATGGAAAAATAATTCGTAGATTTGAAATGCATTATGATAATTAATGTATATGTATAGGGCGTGCTGTTCAAGTATATCATTGAAGCATAGTGTTATCTATAAAGCGGGCTGCTTTCCCATTAGTTAGGCTACGTTGCCTATTTCTCCTCTTCCTCGTACATACACAGACACACAGACAGACACAGACGCGCACGAGCGCGCGCGGGCACACACACACACACACACACACACACACACACACACACACTAGGCTGACGACTGAAAGGAACAAGTACCCAAACACCAGCCGGGGAGGGAGGGAGGGGTGTCTCATTGAATTTTTTTTTTTTTTTTTTTTTTTTTTTTTTGCACCAACCGCAAAGTAGGCGGTGAAGTGCAAAGGCTCAGACTCACTGCATTGTTTTCGCTCACCGGAGGTTACATCGCAGATACAGATGACGACCAAGACAGACAGAGTAGGGAGCGAACATCTCACCCACTCCATCGGAAGGACAACATGCTGAGTGGGACAGCGGAAAGGCCAATGTTCATGTCGCAAGTCGAAGGATCTGCTAGCAACGATCCGTGATTTGGCTGACGGTCCTGACACGGCCGTTGCGGCCGGCTGGGCAAATAAATACATAAATATATAGAGAATAAATAAATAGATCAATATTTTTGATAAATAAATAGATAAAGAAATAAATCTTTAAAAAAAAATAGATAATTGTCTAATATCACATTAAGTGAAAAGACGTTAAATTGAAGAAGAACAACAACAACAACAACACACACACACACACTCACACACACACACACACACGCGCGCGCGCGCGCGCGCGCGCGCGCGCGTTCGCGCGCGCACACACACACACACACACACACGCACACACGCACGCACACACACACACACACACACACACACACACACACACACACACACACACACACACACACACACACACACACACACGCCACATATTCACACATCAGTGCTCTCTCTCTCTCTCTCTCTCTCTCTCTCTCTCTCTCTCTCTCTCTCTCTCCTCAGTTGTCCTTCTTGAACTATAATGTTGAAAATTTTGAATAGCAAATTGAATGACATTGAGTCTGTTAATAATGTGCGTATCTTTGATTTTGTGTCATTCATTCATTATGTCCATTGTTCCCGGTGGAGCATAGGCCATCGACGACCCTTCGCCATCGCTGTTCTGGCCATTCCAGTCCAGTTGGTCCCTTGTTGCTTCAGCTCCGCCTCAGTGTCTCGCCTCCAGCTGTTGCGAGGTCGGCCTCTCTTCCTCTTTGCCTGCGGGTCCCAGGTCAGGGCTTGGCGTGTATTTAAACTGAAACTGTTGTCGATTGTAATTTTGGTTTCACAGACGTCTTCACATAATTTTGTAAAATTTAGCACCCCAGCAAGAAAGCTGTCAAACCAAGGCAGAAACTCATGCGGAGTTCTCTTGCTTGTAAAGGAATGTTACTGTCAGTATGTGAAGGAAATTGTTCAAATAAAAGATGATAATATTGTTGCTAAAGGGTTGATAAGATGTTGTTGTTTAATGTAAATAAAGATCTTTTACTTGTGGCATGTTACTTTGCGCCTGATGGAAGCCCAGTCTATTCCAATAATGAAATAAAAGAATGGCATTGTCATTCTGGAGGAAAGTCTGAGACAAAGCATTGAGAAAGATGAAGTGTACACCATAGTAACTGGTGATATGAATGCTAGAACAGGAAATGAACTATCTGAAGGTCAAGAAATGACATTTTATACCTTTAACTTGGAATGTGATGAGGAAGATGAGGCTGTTAGGCGCTGTTCAAAAGATACAGTTGTCAATAAATGTGGAACGTTTCTTATTCAATTTTGTTATATGTATGATCTGCTTATGGTGAATGGAAGCTGCAGGGAAGATGCAAATGGCGAATTCACTTATGTGTCATCGTATGGGAGTAGTGTAATCGATTATTTCATTGTGTCACCAAAGCTCTTCATGAATTGTGACATGTGTGTAGTTTACATTCTTGACATCTTCCGGATGAGTTGACATGGATGAGTGAGAAGAATGAAAAGGGAAAGAACATGCTGCCAGAAAATGAGGAAGAAAAAAAAAAAACGTGTGGTCTGATGAAAACATGAATAATTACAAAGGTGAAATTAATTCATTCGAGTTTAACGAATGCTTGGCGACAGCGAAAGAGATTTTGAAGGATGATGTTAATGAATGTATTGATATTTTTGTCGATGCATTACATGCAGAGGTAGAATGTATTATTTGGGTAAATGGGAAAGTGAAAAAAAAAAGTAAGTGGTTTGATCAAGAATGCACTCAAAAGAAAACTGTTTACAGGTCTTCTTAGGAGCTGGCGAACGTCAAAAACTAATTTAGTAAAACGTAAGGAACTGTGTGAACGAAAGAAAAATATACAACAAACTGAGAAAACAGAAAAAGAGAGAAATATGATGAGATCAAGCTTCAGAAACTAAGAGAGTCGATCAATGACCTAAAGGTATTTCTGGTCAACGATCAGATCTGTGAATAGGAAAAGTGTCATTTGTAAATGAAATTAATTCTTAAAGGTGGTATGATCATTTCTATAGTCTTCAATGATGTGGAAGATACAGATTAACACGAGCATGTTATGACAGAAGAATAAGACAATGATGTGGAACCGCTGTTCAATGACCCAATTTCCAAGAGTGAAGTTATGAACGGTATTAAACATTTCAAAAGTGGTACAAGTGCTGGTATTCATAAAGTCATAAGTGAAATGTTGAAAGTGGAAAATGCTGCTGTCATTGACTTCTTTGGGAATCTCTTTAACGTTCTCTTTGAGAAAGGAACATTTCCAGTGGCCTGGTCAAATCTATTTTAGTACCAACGTACAAAAAGGGAGATATCAGCAATCTGGATAGCTATAGAGGAAAAGCATTAACAAGTGTAATAGGAAAGATTTATACGTGTATCTTAAATAAAAGGTTTACTAACTGGGCAGATAAAGAGGAAAAAAAAAAGAACAGACAGGATTCAGAGAAGGCTGTAGCACTATTGACATATATTTACCCCATATGCGTTAGTAAAAAAAAAAAAATGAATAAAAATTCTAAGCTGTATGTTGCACTCGTTGACATCGAGAGGCCTTTGATTCGGTGAATACAAATATACTGTGGAATGTGCTGAGAAACGGTGGCATTGAAGGCAAATTGTACAGAGCCATCAGAGGGATATCTAATACTCCAGTACTGTTCTGGCATGTGTGCGAGACAAACACATGTTTACACGTTTTTTTGTTTGTTTTTTTTTTTCAGTCAGCTTTCCCTTATTGAAGAAAATACGGAGTATAACTGGTATTTCTCATTTAAAAGTATTTTGCAAGCTGAAAAATGTATCTCAGTCATAAAAAAAAATAGTGGCAACAAGGTCTTTAGCCAGACTGAGAGTGATAACTCTTGGGCTGAAGGCTAACAACAGAAAGTTTGTTGACGACCAGGTAAGTGATCAATTGTGCTTAATGTGTTCTTAGGATGTTGAAGATGAACGTCATTTTATTTTCAGTGCCCTGCGTATGAGCCAGTCCGAAAGAAGGATAGTTTGTTTTCTTTACCGGTTTTGAGAAGACATGATTTTGTAGCTATTCTTGGATCCGAAAATGAAGAAATGATGAGACCGCTTTCAAAATCTATTGTCGAAGCAAATAGTAGGAGGAACAAAAAAAACTTTCATGTGAAGACCATGATACGGAAAAAAGAAGGGGGTGGGGGGGGGGGGCTGACAAAGAACAAAAAATTACTGGGAAGAAAAGAAAGGGAAAGAAGAAGGAAGAGAGAAAGGAAAAGAAAATACCTGCAAGACAGATGAATTAGGGGCCTAGATCTCTCTCTCTCTCTCTCTCTCTCTCTCTCTCTCTCTCTCTCTCTCTCTCTCTCTCTCTCTCTCTCTCTCTGTGTGTGTGTGTGTGTGTGTGTGTGTGTGTGTGTGTGTGTGTGTGTTTGCTTTATTGAGAACCCGCGCGCGTATGCCTCTCTCTCTCTCTCTCTCTCTCTCTCTCTCTCTCTCTCTCTCTCTCTCTCTATATATATATATATATATATATATATATGTGTGTGTGTGTGTGTGTGTGTGTGTGTGTGTGTGTGTGTGTGTGTGTGTATGCATATATATATATATATGTATATGTATATATATATATATATATATATGTGTGTGTGTGTGTGTGTGTGTGTGTGTGTGTATGCATATATATATATATGTATATGTATATATATATCTGTCTTCGAGAGAGATTGCAGTAGTTTCCTCATGCAGCTAGTGAAGGGTTTTCATATTTATGATATACATTTTCCCTTTAACTTTATCTTAATTTTTTTTTTTTTTTTTCCTCTCAATTTCAAATCTTTGCCAAGTCATTACTATAATGATGGAAGAATTGTTAACCTGCACTTGTTTTCCCCCACTACTTAATGTTTCAGCATTATATATATATATATATATATATATATATATATATATATATATATATGTATGTATGTGTGTGTGTATATATATATATAATACATATATGTGTATGTGTGTGTGTGTATGTGTATATATATATATATATATATATATATGTATGTATGTGTATGTATGTGCATGCATGTATATATATGTATGTATGATGCATGTATATGTGTATGTATGTGTGGGGAGCAACATCTGTTAAAAAAGGATGATAAAAGGAAGTTTTAAAAAACCCAAACAGATCTGTTTCGAGCCAGCGCTCTCGTCAGGATGGTTTTGGGGCGCCTACTGCCGGTGTTATATGGCCTGATGTCACTGTTTGCACGTGCGGGTTGGCTGCACGTATTGTTCGGTTTTTTGGGGGGTTGTTTACAGTTCAGGGTGCGTTTGCTGAACGATTTCCATTTGTGCCTGCAGTTGTTTTACTATTTCTACTTTAGTGTTTAGAGTTGCTAAGTATGGTTTGCATAGTATTAACCATTTTTCTGTTGAACATAGGTTGCATCTTTTTGAAATGTTGTTGTATGGTGATACCCTTTTTATGATTTTCCAGGATATGTTATAGTTTATTTTTTTGTCTTTGAGTCTCCAAATGCTAAAAAAGAACAGTGTCCCTTAAGCAACAAATGCCTCTATAACAACATTGTATACCAAGCCACTGTGACATCAGAAAATGAAAAAGAAACATACATAGGGATCACTGAAAATCACTTCAAAACAGATACGCAAACCATAAACAGTCATTCAACAAAGAAAAATACAAAAACCAAACAGAACTGAGCAAATATATTTGGAGACTCAAAGACAAAAAAATAAACTATAACATATCCTGGAAAATCATAAAAAGGGCATCACCATACAACAACATTTCAAAAAGATGCAACCTATGTTCAACAGAAAAATGGTTAATACTATGCAACCATACTTAGCAACTCTAAACACTAAAGTAGAAATAGTAAACAACTGCAGGCACAAATGGAAATCGTTGTCAGCAAACGCACCCTGAACTGTAAACAACCCCCCAAAAAACCGAACAATACGTGCAGCCAACCCGCACGTGCAAACAGTGACATCAGGCCATATAACACCGGCAGTAGGCGCCCAAAACCATCCTGACGAGAGCGCTGGCTCGAAACAGATCTGTTGGGTTTTAAAACTTCCTTTTATCATCCTTTTTTAACAAATATATATATATATATATATCCCCCCCCCCCCCCCCCCCCCCCCCCCCCTTAACATCATTATCAATCCACCTCAACCACAACCGTCACATATACCACACCACACCACCCCACCTAACTGACCACACAACACCATCGCCTCACTCATCCCCTCCCTTCACGCAACAACCCCCCCCCCCCCCCCCCCCCTCTTCCTCTCCCATAATCCCCTCTGTCATTTCCTTCGGTCAGCCATTCTTCACAGCTTACCACATGGACATCAGATAAGTCGCTCTTCGTTCTTTGTTTGTGCTGTCCTAAATGTTAAATGTTACCTATTTTGTTTTCACTTGAAGAAGACCCAAGAGGTCGAAATGCATCGTGTCTTGTGTACTTTGTTCGTCAATGTCCTCGGCGGAAACTAACCCCCACTCTTTCTAACTTTTGCTTCGTTCTCCGTATATCCCCTTTACTCGTCGCAAATGATTCTCTGCTAGTTTGGTAATTGTTTTCCTTGGCACTAGGCCGTAAAAAGCTAATGCCAATAAAAAATGTGTCAGTCTCTCTCTCTTATCTCTCACACACACAAAGAGAAAGAGAGAGAGAGATGAGAGAGAGAGAGAGAGAGAGAGAGAGAGAGAGAGAGAGAGAAGCACACGTGCGTATGCTCTCACTCAAGCAAACGCACATTCTCTCTCTCTCTCTCTCTCTCTCTCTCTCTCTCTCTCTCTCTCTCTATCTATCTATTCTAATCTCTCTCTCTCTCTCACACACACACACACACACACACACACACACACACACACACACACACACACACACACACACACACACATACACACACACACACACACACACACACACGCACGCACAAAGGCGCGCGCTGCATACACACAGTGACGCCCCTCACACTTCCATACATAGAGACCAAAGCATGCACACACGCTTTCATGCAGAGAGAGAGAGGAGAGAGAGAGAGATGAGAGAGAGAGAGAGAGAGAGAGACCACTATGGCAAGCGCACATTCTGACATACCTACACGCACGCGCCGCGCGCGCGCGCGCGCGCGCGCGAGGAGAGAGAGAGAGAGAGAGAGAGAGAGAGAGAGAGAGAGAGAGAGAGAGAGAGAGAGAGAGAGAGAGAGAGAGAGAGAGAGAGAGAGAGGAGAGAGAGAGAGAGAGAGAGGCACACGCGCGCGGGTTCTCAATAAAGCAAACACACACACACACACACACACACACACACACACACACACACACACACACACAGAGAGAGAGAGAGAGAGAGAGAGGAGAGAGAGAGAGAGAGAGAGAGAGAGAGAGAGATCTAGGCCCCTAATTCATCTGTCTTGCCTTATTTACCGATAAATGAAATATTCGACCAATGGGTGACCCTGAAACCCGACAACCACAAACTTGCTGGCAGACTATGAAAACTGTGATTGTTCTCCCCTTGTCACGTTACAAATGTAAATCTGTTAGCCGTAAATTGTGTGATGATCCCTCTCACTGAACGTACCCCTCCCTCCCTCTCCATCCTATCTCTTAATACCAGGGAGAGTGTGAAAGCAGCGCTGCCCTCTTCTCTCTCTCTCTCTCTCTCTCTCTCTCTCTTGAGAGCAGTATTGTCACACACACACACACACACACACACACACACACACACACACACACACAACAAACATACACCTGTCCCCTCTCCACTCTCGTTGTCCTGTTCCGGTAGTAGGGAAAGCCTGAGAGCAGTACCGTCACACACACACACACACACACACACACCTGTCTCCTCTCCACTCCCGTTGTCCTGTTCAGTGAGGAGGGAGAGTCTGAATGCAGTACCGTGATAATCTTCCCTAAGCCTTCCACCTTCTTCATTGCTTTTGTAAGAACAGTCATCCTGTTTGAAAGAGAGAGCCACTCTTGCCCTTGATGTGAAGACAGGATGGAAGCGTCATATTTCATAATTGCTTGGTCGTCTCTCTCTCTCTCTCTTCTCTCTCTCTCTCTCTCTCTCTCTCTCAAACGAGCATATTGTTAAGCAGGTCGTGTTATATTTGAATAAAGTATTTAATAGAAGAAGTTTGTATTTAACTTAATTATGTACTAATTCATGGGACTGTATATCTTTTCCATGTACAACCCTCTTCTAAGGGGCTATGGCCTTTATGAATAAACTCTCCCCCCCCCCCCCTCTCTCTCTCTCTCTCCCTCTCTCTTTACACACACACACACACACACACACACACACACACACACCTCTCTCGCACACAACGCACGCACGCACGCACGCACACCCCACACACACACACACACACATGAAGAATGAAGGTGGGTACGCACACATGATTCCCAGCAGCACAGAAATGGCATGGCTGTAATGCATGAGTTCTTGATGTTCATATGAGAAATCCTATAGCATTATACATAGAGTAAGCGCTGCCGAACATGCTCACACAAAGAGACCTAACCGAGGCTTCTGCGCTTGTCTGAGTAGTCTATCGTCGTGATAAAGATCTCTGGCAAAGATAGTCCGAAAAACTGTTCACTGAAGCTCTTTCCTTGAATCTCACTGGTGTGGACAGCTGTTCCGTTTGTGCATCTCCTCTCCCCTGGTTTAAATAGCTTTTATGAAGAAACAAGTAAACAGAATACCTTCATAATTGTCAGGACAAACGAGCAACAGCAAGCCCTAGGCTTATACTGTGCTCAAATATACATGTACAATATATTGGCGGATAGATACATTCACAATATACTAAGCATTTCACCTCGTGCTTAGGATTTTTTTCGGAAACATTAAAAAAAAAAAAAAAAAAAAAAAAAAAAAAAAACAGAAAAATAAAATGAATACGAGAAATGGGAGGGAGGGAGTGGAAGCAACAATCCTGTCATCAATAAGAATATGTGTGAACAATTTAAAAACAAGAGAGAAAACTTACACAATAAAGTAGTTTAGGGTACAAACAATATTTTCCATAAGTAATGTGTTGAAGTATGGTAGTTCAATTTAGATTAAATTTTTCCCCCTTTTTTTTTTTTCCTTTTCTTTTCCTCTTCCCCTCTTTTCTTTTCCCCCTTCCACTTTTTTCTATTTCCTGTTATTGTTTTTTCCCTTTTGAAGACACTATGGCATCGATTGCTTAAGCAGAAGAAAGAATTACTCATTTTAGCGATGGCGCTGGCTAATCAGTAAGTAAACAAAAACTATCTGGTAAACTAAATGTATCTTGGGCCAATCGACTTGCCTGTCAACCTCTTATTTCAATAGTAAAGAAATGGATCATAATGAATAAATAAGAGCGAAACTATACAGTTGTAGAAAATAAAATGTAAAAAAAGGCAAGAATGAACAATTTAATGAGAGAGAGAGAGAGAGAGAGAGAGAGAGAGAGAGAGAGAGAGAGAGAGAGGGTTGAAATCGATTCGATTCGGAGATAAACTGGTGTACTTTTTCAAATATTAATGAGTTCACATCGGCTTGAAGATCACGGCTACCTTCTAAAAGAAATTGTAAATGGGTATAACTCTGTGGAAGAGTCAAAATTGAATTTTCACGAACTCTATTGAATAGGGGACAGAATAAAAAATAGTGTTCTGCTGTTTCTCTTCCGTCACCTTTGCTACAAAAAGGGTTGTCATCCAGATGTCGGTTGATCATATCGTTCTTTAGATCACTCATACCTAAACGGAGCCCCCATCGTCCCTAAACGCCATAACCGCAGTTTGTATCCTCTTGGTGCAAAGAAACTTACAACTTTTTTTTTTTTTTTTTGATCAGAATTCTTCTTTCCTATCCCCTTTCCTCGGCTGCAAGCAGCAAAGCCGTTTTTTTTTTTTTTTTTTTTTTTTTTTTTTTTTTTTTTTTTTTTTTTTTTTTTTTTTTTTTTCGCCCTTGGGGTGTCTGAGATATCACAGAAGGACTTACTTCTTAAGGTTGTTACCATTTTTCTTACTTGCAAATCAACACTCGCACGCAGTCGCTCGTACATTGCCTTTTATTTCTATTCAGCTGTTAGCTACGCTCGTGAAAATATTTTCATTTGAATCTTGGAAACCAAAGAGTACTATACTCCTCATATAGCACTCCTTACATATCACGCTGTGTATATGTTACACACACTCCATACCTTTCGTATGGACACGCACAGGATTATACCTTTATCCACCTTCGCCCCCGCTGCAATGTGGTGAACGTCATGTCGTTTTGTGAAATGGACACTTGGTATCAACCAGTTGTTTACAGCATTCGGCGAATCACTTAGTGTAATAGTATTCGGCGAATTACATAGCCCGGCAAAATTCGGCATATAACACAGCACGACACGTTTATGGAAGTAAGAAAAAAAAAAAAAAAAAAAGGAGAAGAAGAAGAAGAAGAAGAAGAAAGAAGAAGAAGAAAAAGAAAAGAAAAAAAAAAAAAAAAAGCCCAAACCAAACAAGCCGGTTTCTGGTTCATTTTTTTCTGTTTAGAAGCACATACACAATCGATGCAAGGGTCAATGTTGTCTTTAAGGACAAAAGGTCAGAAAAGACTTTGTTTTCCTAACCCAGAACACAACATAGAAAAAACATTTCTTCCATGGCAGTATTCTACAGTAATTATAATTTTCGTTTCATTTGCTTTTTTTTCCTGGATATACTTAATAACTATCCTCCTTCCTGCTCTCTTCTTCTCAGGACTGTTTAAGGTATTGTCAGTGATAATGGACATTCATCTTTGGTATATACTCAACATGGACAAAAACAACTGGCTTTAATCCCACATATACTTCAAAGATTGTCATTGGTCACAGAATCTGCTGCATACAAGAACGACGTTAGAATGTCTGTGGTTGGATTGCCAGGAGTGCGTGTACGGGAAACCATCTCCGCGCGTGTAGGCGCGTGCTTGCGCGTGCACATGCGCGCAATAGATGTGTTCACCTCTTTGGGTCCCAGCTCACCCACCAACCTTAGGCATCAAGGGAAGATGCCGGCCTGCTGTGTTCACGGGGCGTCGCGCTCTGCCCCGTGACCGGACACACCTGCCATCCCCCATCATCTGCCCGTCTTGACCTTGTAGAACACGTCCACCACCGGGCACGAAGATGTTGTGAGGGCGAGGCTTGCTCACCGACCTGTCCGTCTCATCCCCCCGGCCCCCTCCCCCCCCCATCCCCACCCTCATCCCCCCGCGCGGCGTCCGTGGTGAGGCTTCGGGCCAGGGTCTTGATGTCCTTAGAGCGGAACATGTCAATGATGTCCTTGCTGTCCCTCTTGCGCTCCGTCACGAAGTCTATGGCGTGAGTCCTCTGCCCGCCAGGGGCGCTGGACACAGTGAAGTCCAGTCCCTGGGCATTGGGTTTGCCCCGCGAGGCCACCATCACCCGGGCTTCTTGAGGTCTCGGGGGTAGGGGTTCGGACACCGCGGGAGACGTGCTGACGTACTTGGACAACCGGCTCTTGGTGGTCTGGTTCTCCAAGGGATACTCGTCCTCCCCGGTGAGGATGGCCGGGGAGAGCGTGGTGTGCAGGCGTCTGAAGCGGTCGTCCCTTGAGGGCATTCCCCGGTTCATCAGGGTCTTGCCGCAGTAGCTGTTGTGCACGTTGAGCTTGTGCTGGTCCACCTCCACGACCGCGGGCAGCTTGGTGACGAACACCTTGTCGTGGTGACTCACGATCTCGGTCCGCTCCCGCCGTACCTGCGTCAACAGGAGAGAGAGGGGTTGAATCTGGTACATGGCACGGCGTGCTGAATCCCTGTGACAAGGTTTGCTTTGGTTTACACTATTCAAAGAAGAAAACCTAACCTAAGTTTTCGTATTAATATATTTCACGTCTCCCTAACTCCGAGATAAAATATTTAATCACATCACATCGTTCATCAGAAAAGATTTCTCTTCTCTCTCTCTCTCTCTCTCTCTCTCTCTCTCTCTCTCTCTCTCTCTCTCTCTCTACGTATATCGGGATTTTTAAAAAATATTTTTTTGAAAAAGAATGACTGATTGCAGATGGCAAGACTGGCATGACCATATCAGCAGCAGTGACAGATTTGCACAACACAGACTTTAAAACACAACGTATATGATTGAGCCGTACATTGAAATGAATATGGACAGGTATGTTAAGAGTGCATTGACTAAGTTTAGATTTGGTATCTCTAACATAGCTTGCCATCGGTTTAGATATAGTGCTTTGAGTGAACATGGACTGGTATGTCGGTTACGTTACCAGGCCAAGGAAGATGAAATGCATTTTTTATTTTGCTGTCCTGCTCTCAATGACTTTCGAGTAAAATTTACTAAGTCAAAGTATTATTTTGATCCGTGTAGTTTTAGAGTCAGCTTACTATTAGCAACAAGAAAGGAACGTGTCCTCTTTGATCTTACCAGAAACATATACGAAGCACAAAAGCGACTACGAGCGATGCATTCATAATAGTTTTGCATAGTACGTATGTGTAACTGCTTTTTCTTCGTTTCTTTTTTGTGAGAATCCTTCTTTATCGTGTGTGTTACGGGTGTTACCCCTTCAGTATGGGCTATGGCCTTAATCTGAATAAATCATTCGTATTCGTGTTCGTATTCGTATTCTCTCTCTCTCTCTCTCTCTCTCTCTCTTTTTTTTTTTTTTTTTTTTTTTTTTGAAAGGGTCTGGCGATTCAGAAAGTGACCGTCACCCCCAAACTGGACCCTACCTTCATCATAGGCAGCAGCGGCTTCCTGCCCGCCTCAGCGCTCTCTGCCCGCCCGTCCGTGCCCGACATGTGGTAGATGGTCTCCACGCTCGGCCGACGGTGAGCGGGCACGCCAGACCCCACCGGCATTCCCGACCTGGGCTTTCCCCCCTCTGGCGTGAAGCTGGGCACAGTTAGAGACGTCGTTATGTGGTTATGTAAAGGCAGAGTGCTTTTTCTGGTCAGAAAGTAACTTAATATGTCGATGGTGTTGAAAGATTATCTGAAAATAATCTGGGATTGATAAATGTAACTGGTGGTGCACGAGAACTCTGAGAGAAGGATGTGAGAAGGAAGTGTGTGTGTGTGTGTGTGTGTGTGTGTGTGTGTGTGTGTGTGTGTGTGGTGTGTGTGTGTGTGTGTGAGACCGCACGCGCGAGCGTGTGTGTGTATCTGTGTGCGTGGGTGCGTGCGTGCGTGTGCGTGCGTGTGTGTGTGTGTGTGTGTGTGTGTGTGTGTGTGTGTGTGTGTGTGTGTGTGTGTGTGTGTGTGTGTGTGTGTGTGTGCCACAGTATACACATAAGTGTATATATATATATATATATATATATATATATACACTTATGTATATACATAAATACATGTGTGTGTAGTGTGTATGTGTGTGTGTTTGTTGTTGCTACTGTTGTTGATAATGTTATTTTGTTTGAAGATCCGTTGGAAATAGATGAAAATAACAAAGGATGAAGAAAAAAAGTGTTCCACATAATAACGAAGAAATTCAACTGATAATGAAGATGATACCTATCATACAGAGAACAACAAACCGACACGCAGACAGACGGCAAACGACCAGCAAGCAAACGGGGTAGAAAGACAGACACGCGAGTAGCACGTTTGTAGAGATGAAGAACATAATACATTCATAAACAGCGTGCCCACATCGACCACAATCATCCCCATCCTAGCAACACACACACACACACACACACACACACACACACACACACACACACACACACACACACACACACACACACACACACACACACACACACACACACACACACACACACACACACACACACACACACCACACACACACACACACACACACACACACACACACACAACAACACACACACACACACACACACACACACACACACACACACACACACCTGGCAGATTCATGCCAGAGATTCGAACTTCATCCTCCCGTTTCCACTTGTGTCGTTTTCGGTCCTGCTGGGCCATGAAGGCCCGCTTGTTGAGGTCCATGCTAAACAGGGACCGGTGTTTGTCGTGCTGCAGGCCTGAAGGACACACAAGGCACGCTCTGTATGACACTGGCACACACTGCACACACAGTCTCACTGAAAACAACCCCATAGAAACACACACACACACACACACACACACACACACAGAGTAAAGCAACCAGACAAGTGAATTTTTCCACAATGTGGCTCATTCAAACGTCACAAACAGTTAAAGAAAGATCTGGGTAAAGTCCCATAGACTGCTGGGGTAGAAAACTGTTAGAGGCCTGCTATGTCGAGGGTACAGCATTAATTAAGGGAGGCGACTCGCATCCCTCTCCTTTCTCCTAACTGACCTTCTCTGACCAGAAGAATGTACAGGTTAAAGTTGGGGTTTACAGCTAAGGTCAAGT
>JADBJO010001907.1:97500-102500 GCA_016801955.1 Conus betulinus | reverse complement strand
CAAGCAGGCAGGTGGCGGTGATGGCGATGGTGGTAACTTTGGGATAAGCCGTTAGAGAGAGACTTCATTAAGTTCCTAGATTACTAAAAACGCATGATGTGGCAGCACAGATAAAAGTTGCACGGATGTGACTTCCGCAAAATTGCGTGTGTACAAAATAACTACGCACTCCTACAAACAAAAGCAAAGTCATTGAGCGCATTTCTTGAGGAGAACCACGTGTACGAATGTTTTCGCACACCTTGTGGCGAAGGCAACCACACCCCGACTTCGGAAGGCTCGTTTTTTCTAGTATGGAGGATAAACACAGTCATGCTGGGGGCTCGTCTTGGCTACAGTCAGTCTATACATGCCACTGTGTCGCAATGGTGGTCCCAGGATGCAGCTTGTATGAAATTATTGACAAGTGTGTGCTTACAGGTGTGATTCAAACATTTAAAAAAATTCTTTTCTTTTCTAGTCTGATCCACTCTATATTCACTCACGATATCTTTTCGCTTGTAAAAGTGTAGTGTCGTTATTTTTTTTCCGCCTGTTTGTGTAATTGTTCCCAGTAATATATGTTGTTGCCAGGAATATAATCACGAGTGACGTTTTTTTTTTTTTTTCACGTCTGTTCTTTACGTGTACATAATGCACAATGCACCGAGGAATTCAGTCCATTGTTGCATCCCTTAGGCTAGGACGTACACGCCCTCCGTTCATTCTTTATAACATTTCTTTCATTGCTTCTTTCTGTCTCACTTTTCAATACTTCTTCTATCTTTCAAACACCCCCCCCCTCTCTCTCTCTCTCTCTCTCTCTTGCCTTCTCCCGTACTCCCCTCTCCAATAATAAAAAGTACCGAAAAAAATAAGCTTCAACTATTAAAAGATCTAGTATTCAATGATCATCTCCGGTCGTATAGCAGTGATCATATTTATACCCCAGTGTTGTTCTAGAAGAAGGGCTGTGGATGTGTAGGAGGGAAGGATAAGGGGGATTGCTTGCCCGTGGAGACCATTCGAAGGACAAGAAGAGCAGAGGGGCTATGTTATCTGGGACAGAGCACTTGTCTGGCAAATATGATCTGTTTGTCCTTCAAACAACTCCGAGATACATCTACCACTTAGGTGGCTCGGGGCCCGAGGTTACTGTGTATATCGGGAGTTTAGAAATGGGACAGACTAACGGTGCACTGGGACTTGTCTGCAACGGTAACAGAAGAAAGCTGTCAAACATTCAATGGAAAGACCAGATACTTTGCTGTAGGACATTGTATGATACTGAACTGGAACGAACTGTGTGATGCTGTACTAGAAGGGATCTGTTAAGCAGTGCACTGAAGGGAGATATGCAAAATTATGGCGGGGCGGGGGTGAGGGGGAGGGGGGAAGGGGGTGAGGGGAAGGGAGTTGTCCAACATTTCAAAAGAGTGGGCTTAGCTTTACGGAAATAAGGGCTTATTTAACATGACAGTAGAAGAGTATACGTAACCATACAGGACGAGGAACCTAATATTACATCGGAAACATCTTGTTCAACATTACTGTCGAAAGAAACCTGCCGGGCTCACAGTGGAAGGAGCCCGTCCAATATTACAATGAAAGGGGCCTGTCTAACATTACAATGGAAAGGGTCTATTAACATTACAGTGGAAAGGGTCTATTTAACATTACAGTGGAAAGGGTCTGTTTAACATTACAGTGGAAAGGGTCTATTTAACATTACAGTGGAAGAGGTCTGTCTAACATTACAGTGGAAGGGGTCTGTCTAACATTACAGTGGAAGGGGTCTGTCTAACATACAGTGGAAGGGGTCTGTCTAACATTATAATGGAAGGGGTCTGTCCAGTATTACAATGGAAGGGGTCTGACTAACAACAGTGGAAGGGGTCTGACTAACATTACAGTGGAAGGGAGTCTTTCTAACATTACAGTGGAAGGGGTCTGTCAAAAATTACAGTGGAAGGAGTCTGACTAACATTACAGTGGAAGGGGTCTGTCAAAAATTACAGTGGAAGGAGTCTGAATAACATTACAGTGGAAGGAGTCTGTCTAATATTACAGTGGAAGGGGTCTGCGTAACATTACAGTGGAAAGGGTCTGTCTAACATTACAGTGGAAAGGGTCTGTCTAATATTACAGTGGAAAGGGTCTGTCTAACATTACAGAGGAAAGGGTCTGTCTAACATTATAGTGGAAGGGGTCTGTCTAACATTATAGTGGAAGGGGTCTGTCTAACATTACAGTGGAAGGGGTCTGTCTAACATTACAGTGGAAGGGGTCTGTCTAACATTACAATGGAAGGGGTCTGTCTAACATTACAGTGAAAAAGGCCTGTCTAACATTACAGTGGAAGAGGCCTGTCTAATATTACAGTGGAAGAGGCCTGTCTAACATTACAGTGGAAAGGGCTGTCTAACATTACAGTGGAGAGGGTCTGTCTAACATTACAGTGGAGAGGGTCTGTCTAACATTACAGTGGAAGGGTCTGTCTACCATTACAGTGGAAAGGGTCTGTCTAACATTACAGTGGAGAGGGTCTGTCTAACATTACAGTGGAGAGGGTCTGTCTACCATTACAGTGGAAAGGGTCTGTCTACCATTACAGTGGAAAGGGTCTGTCTAATATTACAGTGGAAGAGGCCTGCGTAATATTACGGATGAAAAGGGTTTTCCTGACACAACAGCAGAGTAGGCATACAGCAAACAGGGCATATCTCACATCATAATAGAAATGGCCTGTCTAACGTTACAGTAGAAAGGGCCCGTCTATAAGCCATTGGAAGGAGCCTTCCGAATATTACAGTGGGAAGGGCTTGCCTAACAATACAGTGGAAAGGGCCTGTCAATATCACAATGGAAGGAGCCTGTCAAACCTTCCAATATAAAGGGCCTGACTAACCTTTGCAACGGACAGGGCCTGTCTAACCTTACAATGGTCAGGGTCTGATTAACATTTACAGTGGGAAGAACCTGTCTATATCACAGTGGAAGGAGCCTGTCTAACCTTACAACGGACAGGGCCTGTCTAACCTTCTCTATCACAGTGAAGGAACCCTGTCAAACCTTACAATGGACAGGGCCTGTCTAACATTACAACGGACAGAGCCTGTCTTTATCATAATGAAAGGAGTAAGTCTAACATTACAGTGGGCAGGGCCTGTCTGTATCATAATGAAAGGAGTAAGTCTAACATTACAGTGGGCAGGGCCTGTCTGTATCATAATGAAAGGAGTAAGTCTAACATTACAGTGGGCAGGGCCTGTCTCTATCGTAATGAAAGGAGTAAGTCTAACATTACAGTGGGCAGGGCCTGTCTGTATCATAATGAAAGGAGTAAGTCTAACATCACAGTGGGCAGGGCCTGTCTGTATCATAATGAAAGGAGTAAGTCTAACATTACAGTAGGCAGGGCCTGTCTGTATCATAATGAAAGAGTAAGTCTAACGTTATAGTGGGCAGGGCCTGTCTTTATCACGATAAAAGCAGCCTATCTAACATTACAGTGGAAAGGGCCGGTCTATATTACAATGGAAGAAGCCTGTCTAACATTACACTGGACAGAGCCTGAAAAACACGACAGTAGTAGGGCTATGTCTAACACGACAATGGCCGGATTTTGTTTAACAGGGCAGTGGAAGGGCATGCCTAATATTACTATGGAAGGGGCTTGTCTAAGATCGTAGTGGAAAAGCACGCGTTTAATATACTATCACCAGAACAACAGCATTCACATAAGCAACGAAAAAAGAGAAAGAATGCTCGACGTCTCGCACTCGGAGGCCATGTATACCCGCCCACGCACACAGGTGGACAGAGAGAGAGAGAGAGAGAGAGAGAGTGAGGAGGGAGGGAGGGAGGGAGGCGTGGGGTAGGGGGAGGAACACGCAGCTAATCTGAGACAGTGAAGATAGAGTAAAAAAAAGTACACAGAAACAGAACGTCACAAAGAGAAGGGTTGGAGAGGAAGTGGTGAAGAGGGCGGAAGGTATGAAAGTGGGGAGGGGAGGGGACATGGGTGGGATGGGGGACACTGGAAGGGCGTATGGGACATTTGGGGGGTAGAGTGGGGTTAAGAGGGACGTTCGGGGGTGGGGGGCGGGGGAATAGAATGGGGTTAAGAATGGGACCGAATTACGCGATCGATCGTTCGTTTTACCCCCGAGGTGTATCGATCCGACCACGAGAGAGGTGGTTAGTAATGAGCAAGGCACAATGGAGCTGGAAGGACTTAACACGACGGGAACTGTATGGCACAATGGTGTTTTGTTTGCATTACCTTGAAACCTCCCTGCTCTTTTTCTTTCCCCGTAACAATGGCGCTTGTGACCGGTTGTCGAACCCGTCGGCATTTTTGGAACCTTCGATGCAGAAGCACGGGCGCAGGGGGGCGGATTGAGAGCGAGCTGGACTTTTGCTGACAAATGTGTCAGTCGGGTTACATGGTTTGGTGACTCTCGTAAACTTTTTTGCTCGAACACGGTCTGGCAATCTCGGCGACATATCGTTTAACTGGTTTCCCACCCAGTCTGTTGGCTTTCGTCCCCCCCCCCCCCCCCCCCCCCCCCCCCCCCCCCCCGTAGCAGTGTGTAAACTGATTCACGAAGTGATGCGTATGTATACTTAAGCTGTGTGAAAAGCCACGGTCTCCAGTCCCCACACAAAAGCTATATAGCAGCCTCCTCTGCTCATGTCTGGCGAAAAAAAAAAAACCAACTCTTTTGTTCTAATGTAGAAAAAAGAAAAATATTTAAAAAGATAATGTTAAGAATTGCCAGAACAGAGTACCGCACCTGCACAGAATTTGTGACAGCACAACAGTGAAACAGCGCTCACTTCTGAGGAAATGTTGATCAAGCAGTCACTGTATTGGTTCTCCTCTAATCTGTTCATCAGCTCAGCCCTTCAACTACCGGCTCCCCCCCCCCCCCCACCCCCCCACCCCCCCCCCCACCCCCCGTCCTCCTCTCATCTGCTCCACCTTTCTCCACTTCCGCTGTCCGTTGTTGACTACC
>JADBJO010001907.1:87500-92500 GCA_016801955.1 Conus betulinus | reverse complement strand
ACCTATTGTTCAAAGACCTGAACAGTGATGTGCTGTTCAACACCAAAGTATTGACCTGCAGTTAAAAACAACATACTGTGTTGTTTTTCACTCTTAAATAAGTGACCTGTTTACAGACCAGAATCGTGATGTGCTCTTCCAGTCTAAATAGGCCCTACTGATGTAGTGCTCACGCAGCAAAACACCAATGTACTGTTTCAAATCACAATACTGAAAGAGACCAAAATAGTGGTAAACAGTTCCACAGCAAAATACTGACCTGCTGTTACAGATCAAAATGTTGCCGTACTGTTTCACATTAAAATGTTGACGTGTTGTTTACGGACCAGAATACTGATGCACCGTTTCACTCTAAAATTCTCGCATGGTGTTTACAGACCAGAACACGACGTACTGTTTCACACTGCAATATTGGGTCACTGTTTACTGAAATATTGAGCAACTATTACCAGACCAGAGAACTGATGTGTTGTTTTACAGTAAGTTATTGACCCGCTGTTTACATATCACATTACAGATGCACTACTTCACATTAAAATTTTGACTCGATGTTTACGGACCAGAATACTATGTGCTGTTTTACGTTTAAAACATTGACCCAATGCTTACAGAGCAACGTACTTACGTAGTGTTTCACATAAAAATGATAGCCCTATCATTTCACAACAAGATATATCGACATGAAAAAAAGTATATGACCAGCGATTTCTTACCAGATTTCAGATGGCGAACGATGATAATTTAAAGTCGTGTTTCTACTCGATGAGTGCGTGGAGTAAGTAGTCCTTATACTGGTGACAGAAAGCGTTCCGAGCCAACAAGATACGAGTCGCACTCTTGGCTGACAACTTTAACGGATAGGACACTCAGAGCTAAGTGCGCACACAAAAGTCTGGTAGACGACAAACTGCACAACAGGATCAATCCCGGTTCAAGCGCGCACTGGTTTCTGTGTTGTGTATCCCCACGTCCGCCATGTCTACCGACAATAGAGCTCTCTTTGTTTATTGCATCCGTATTTCCTGCAACTTTCCGTCGTTGACCTGCGTACAGATCACGTGTTCTGTGGTGTTTCTTTTTTTTTTTCGATTTAGTTGATGGCTGTCACTCACTGTTTACCGACGCTGGTTTTCTCTGTATAGAGCGAACGTCTTTCGATGCCGGTTGATTCCTGTTGATATTCTGTTTTTCTTCAACACGTAAGAGTAATCGGCGCGGACCGTCCTGGCTACCATCACACAAATGCAGCCGCCTTCTCCTTTCTGTTCTCGGTGCTGCCTTGTTTTCCTTTTCTTCTTCAGTCATTGCACCGTGCTAATCGCTGCCTGCCGTTGCTAAGGTACCCGGCCAATTTCCGCATCTTTATCACGATGGGAACCGGAACCGCCACATTTCTTCTCTCCCTTGCTCTAACACATGGACACAGTTATCACTTCCGACAACTGCTGCGCCAAAGTTCAGGACAGATTTTTCACCGGGGCTGGCTGCCAATGTTAGCGATTCCCTGTAAGATTAGAAATCAAGTCTGCAGTTGTTTTGCCCATTCCATGATCGCTTCGTATTTCTTTTTTTTAAAGAAACAAAACAAGTCAGGCGATTTTGTTTTGTTCGGCCCCCCCCTAGTTGAGTTCTCCGATTGAATAAGTGGGTTTGTTTCTTTGCCAGAACTCGTACCGCAGAAGGAAACTTATTCTTCCTGAGCATAAGGCGCTTTTGACTCGCGGAGCTAAACCTGGCTACATAGTATTCATCCGAAGCATATTGTGTTCACTCCTTTCGGTGAGGCAGGCGTTCCACTCTTGCTTTCCTCTCGCACTCTTTCCTTTTAGGTGCAGCAATATGAGAGTTAGTAGGTTGGAAGAGATTAAGCCCCTAATCCATTAAGTCCTACTCGGGCTCGGCCGGTATCCCAGAGAGAGAGAGAGAGAGAGAGAGAGAGAGAGAGGGGAGGGGGTAAGGGGGGGGGGGGGGGTAGCACCCGTGTATACGAACGTCGTCCTATAGGAGTCGTCGCGAGTATTAAGACGATTTGCCCCGTGCTATGCTTGCGGCCGGTAAACAGACTCCAGAGCATTTGGGTGGGGAGATAATATGAGAAGGAGAGAGGGAGTCACTGAGCTGTGTCATAATGCCTCGGGTGAATGGCTGCCTGTGCTGCCTGTGTAATATTGAGAGAGAAAAATAAACTGCCTCCAGCTCGTAGATCGATGTTATGTGACAGGATAAATGCCTTGTAATCAAAGATTGTCGATCCTGGTGCGAAATGCCCCAGGAATTAAAGGATAAACGTACCCTGTTACGTATCAAAACATCAGTTGAAAGATAGGTGTTATTTATGTTTAAAAATAGAACTTATTTGAAGATGTCAATGAGACAACATCGCATACTATGCCGCAAGATTAAAGATTCTGTTGAAAAAATTGTCTGGCAGATTGGCTCCAAGTTGAAGGTGGAGATTGCAACGCCCAGTCTAGATATTTGGATGAGTGATTTGATAGGGAAAGATACCTCAGAATTAAAATAAAGATACACTGCAAACAGTATGAGGTTATACATCTAAAGGTTTGTCGATCATTTTTAATGCACTAATTCAGTTTCTCAAGGTTAAATTGTCATTTGATATTATGGGGAGTAGTTGTTTTTGTTTTGATTTTTTTTTTTTCTTTTTTTTTTCTTTTCTGTTTTTTTCCCCTCCAACCTTCTTATCGCAGCCGTCTTTTTTTTTCCTTTTTTTTTAAAGTGGGGTCTCCATCCTTCTAATTTTCCCCACCTATTCTTTTCTTTTTTTCTTTCCTTATGTTTCGTTCTCCATTGACTCTCACGCACCATGTACATCTGTCGGTTCTATTACTGATGGTCATTCTAATACGAACTTTAGTATATTGACGTTTGACACACAGCGTCTGAGTTTTTTCATGAACTGGGTGTATGGTGTGATGACGCTTTCATTCTATGGGAACAAACGACAACAACAGGAACAGAAAATCCGCTAAAACACACACACACACACACACACACACACACACACACACACACACGCACGCACGCACGCACGCACGCACGCACGCGCGCACGCGCGCGCGCGCGCGCGCGCGCGCAAGACACACACACATAGATAGAATAACCATAGCAAATACAAATTAAAGGCGCGGTACCAACGCGAAATGTATACATAAGCATTTGATCTCGTTTGAAAGGACGTCTTAAGTTTCAGTTGTCCGTCTCCCTCTCCATCCTTCTATTCAAGAGTATGAGCGCTCCTCCCACTCCCCCCCCCCCCCCCACCCCCCCCCCCCCCCCCCCCCCACCACCCATCCACCACCAAAAAAGGGGAGAAAAGAGACAGACAGACAGACAGACAGAGGCGGCATGGTAGAGAAGTATGTTACACATCGTCTCACCAGTTGGCTATTCCCTGGTAAGGCCATCCTTATATATCAAAAAGAAAGGGTCCACAACGAAGACATGAGGAAAGACAAGAACTGAGTAATAGGCATAAGAGTTTTTTTTCCCCCTCTCTTTTCCCCCTCTCCCACCATCCATCCCACTCCCCCCCCCCCCCCCCCCCCCCCCCAAATCTCCGGTCTTCCCCTTCTCCCACCCCACATCTCTCCTCTCCCCTCCTCCTCTCCCTTCCCTTCTTTAATGTGTGAATCAAATGTTTGGGTTATACACGAACTGGTATCAGGTGTGCTCATACTGTTCCAATTAATTCTTTAAGCAAAAGTTAGTGGCAATATTAACGAATAAATACCATACCAACGGTATGAAATATTATTTGTGTGTGTATGTGCATGCGCACGTTGTCGTGTTTTTCCCGTTATTTATTGTGCAGAAGACCACCGAGTGCATCCTAGGGCTAAAACAAGACAAACAACTTCAGAATAGATCCAGTATAGGCAAAGACAAAAATGGGTCCTGAAAAAGAATTTTTTTTCAAAGGGAGGAATGTATTGTTCAGAATCAGGTACAAAGAGAAAAAAAAATGTCCAGAAAAAATTCAAAGGAGGTAGTTTTTTTTTTTTTTTAAGTTTTTTTTTTTTTTTATAGGTTAATTCAGTAAAGACAGAGACGTTCTACAAAGGAAGGAGTCATATCGGGAAGCAAATTTAACTTACATGAAAAAGAAGTCCAGAAAAGTATGTCTTTATAAACAAGGATTCTTTATCGAAAACTAATTGTAGTGTAGACAAAGAGAAGAACATCCCTTGACCACGTCTTTAAAGGGAATATTAGTTGAATGGCAATTTTAGAGTAGACAAAGAGATGAATACCCCCTCGTCCCCCTACTCCCCCCCCCCCCCCCCCCCCCACCCCCCACCCCACCCCAACCCGCAATACAAAAAATTGTTTTCGGAAAACAAATTTATAAAGGGGGTCGTTTGCTCAGTGACGAATATAGTACAGACAAAGAGAAAAACGTTTCATGGATAAAAGTATTAAAGGGAGGGGGAAGGGAGTCTTGGGGGGGGGGGGGGGGGGGGGGGGATAAATCCAGCCTGTACAGGCAAGAACAAGAATGGTCCAGAACACGAAATTTTGAGTAGAGTCTTTGTTGAGAGATTAAATCAGCACAGACAAAGACAAGAAATCTGTCCCAAAAATCTTCAAAAGGGAGGAAGTGTTTATTATGACGCTATTCACTGAGAAATTTCGCTATAGACAAATAGACACAAAACGGTATACAAATGCCATTACATACAAATTTGTTTACTTACTGGCTGCATATATAGCCGTGAGCGGTTGGCAAGATTTTGTGTGAAGAAGTGTCTCTAACGGGCATGGGACAATATCTCACAAGCTAAGTAGCTGTGGATTATGAGCCTTCTGTAAAACGAACTTATAACATGTGAAAAGTAATACCATGATGTTGTGGAAGACAGTGCTGGATTTGTGTATGCACAGCGTGATCCTAGCATGCTAAAGGTGTCAGAGAATACGAACCCGTGGGATTCATGGTTGTGTTGTGTCATGGCACGAACTGCCCTTTTGTTGGATCG
>JADBJO010001907.1:80000-82500 GCA_016801955.1 Conus betulinus | reverse complement strand
ATGCCACAAATGTCAGTACCGATGATCACAGACAATGATACATCTTTGATCAGAATACTGAATGGTGACGACTCCGATAAAATGTTGACGTTGTCACAGAATATGCTGTGGTACACTGTTATGAAGGCAGGCAACAGTTAGTACTGAGTTTCCTGTGTAATACATAACACCGTCGTGCACCACGTCGCCGCATGGTTAAATGCTCCACCCCCCCCCCCCCCCCCCCCCCCCCCTTTTTTTTTTTTTTTCTCCATAAATACCACTTCCTCCACTTACACACAGTAAACAAAATTTAGTTTGCTCAGGTAAACTTAAGAATACACAAGCATAGAATCACGTTACACATTCGCTTTAAAAATGCAATGGGTTCAGTTTGCGGACCTTTGATTAAATATGACGGATATATGATGTCACAAGCAGTGTATCACAGCAGGTCTGTCTTATGACGTCATCACGGCTAGGCAGGCAGGGATAAAAGCAGGCCTTCTCAGCAGATTAAAACTTGGCAGACAGGGTTACTATCAGCTCAAATAATATCAACAAACCCGAAGACTTGCCAGCGTTAGTGTACGCAATTAGCCCCCCCCTCCCCCGCCCCCCCCCCTATCTTTCAGTCTGTTCATACTCTCTCGCGGTCTCCCTATCCAGTCCCTTTTCTCTCTCTCGCACACGTTCATACATGCCGATACTTTATGCATATTGTTCCTGTTGACATGTTTGTATGTTTGTCTGTCTTCTGTCCACAAGATTACTCAGACCTAGCTGTGTGGATCTTCATCCAGGCCGATGGAGTTGTCTGTAGGGTCCGCAACATGGAATGGTCACATGTTGAAGTATATAAGTATCCTAAATGAGATGTCGAATGAAAACTGTTCGACTCCTGAGTGACTGGATCTGACCTGACCTTCCCCTTTACCTTCCTACCCCTTTACCTACCTAACAGTCCCTTACTTCCTACCCCCCCCATGGCCCCCCCCCCCCTGGTGTCTTCCTGTCAGTCACCTCTTCCAAAAACACTCTTCCCCAAGTTCTCGTCGTGGTTCTCTGTGAGGTCGTTAAAAAGCTGGCAAAGGGCGGGCAGGCCCACTTTCTGATCTCGTCTTACCACACCCATCGTCTGCCTGCCTCTTTTCCCTGGCGCGGTGTCCTGCTAGATCGTTCTCGCCAGGCTGGATGTTCTTGAAACATTCCTGTAACCGTTTTATCTTCCAGCTCTCCCACATTGGTGAGCTGATCTTCTGAGGGTCTATCGGTCCTTCTGATCCCGTTGAGGACTTCTGAGTTTCTGTTGTCGTATTTGTAAAAGACGGTCAAGATTTTGTGGTGACATCTCCACTTTAAGGTATCAGACCTGCGCGAACAGTACCATATACATGACGTTAAACTATATAACTTCATTTGTACACGTGATAGCGAAAGAACGCGCAGAGTTTGCGTCCCAAATCGGCCGCTGTTTCCTGTTGTGTGTCGTCGGATGAGGCAATAATCCTAGGTCCACCTGTGCACAGTGCATTAAGGACATCATCAAGAAACCGCAGGGACCAGGGAGCCGTCCCTCGCAAAATAATTGTGAAAAAAAAATGTTAGGTAAACACAAACAAACGCAGGCAGAAAATAAAGAAACCAGATGCCGCGCGTATCATGGCGATGCTGTCTCTCCCCGGGGAGAACAACTCGAATTTAAGGGAGAAAAATATGCTTTGTTTCACTGCTGTGCATCACTGTCAGCACAGCAAGCCAGAAAGTTCCAGACTGCATGCAACCATCTGTGGCTCGATTTGTAAACGTATTTCCCTGCTCTCTGTGCCTTTTACTTTCGTGCTGCTATTCCGCACTTACCCACATCTGGGCACGTCCCGTAATAGTCTGACCGTCAGCAGCAGTCCACTGGGAGCTGTCAATACCTTGTCTTGAGGTCGCCCACCAGAGGACACTCTGCGCTGTTAGGGACATGAGGTATTGTTCATCATAGATTATCTTTTCTGATACACACGCACAACAGTACGTAGCTGAACTCCCTGCTGAAGAGAATAATTGTACAAGAACCTGTAAGTGTCCAACTCTGCAGTACGTCCCGCACCCATTTCCCTCCACTGACATTCCCCGTTACCTTCCTTACACCGAAAATCTTTGGCACGAAATCAGCACAGGAATGTGCGTGGGCCCTCCCCCCCCCCTTTTTTTTTTTTTAACCGTTAGATTGGTGACTCATCACCTGGTCCCCAATCCCCATCATCAGACAGACTGAGCGCCCGTCAGGTGGTCACCATTTCTCTTGGCCATCCACACTGGTGTCACACACAAAGCATGTCATCACAGTCCATTCCTTTCCTGGCGTCACAGTTCTTCAAAATCCCTTCACGTAGATCCACAGAGCAGGTTTCGATATCGCTTTCTTGCTTGACCCCCAGATGGTGTCACACTCCTTGCAAACTCTCTGCACGGATTGTTTGTTTGTTTTTCAGTTTTACACGTGTCGCTCAGTTTCAGTTATTTACAA
>JADBJO010001907.1:67500-75000 GCA_016801955.1 Conus betulinus | reverse complement strand
CGTGGCGCCCTTGAGGAAGATGTGGCGGTCCTGGTGGATGTGGTCGCTGAAGCGGTAGGGTCTGAGCGGCGTGGAGGAGGGCGAGTAGCTCAGGACGACCGAGTTCTGATCCTCGCTGAGGTCCTCCGGCGGCAGGCGGAGGTCCAGGGAGAGCGCTGGAGAAGTCCGCTGTCCCTCAGCCTCGGAGACGCTCGTCTGGTCCTCGGCTAACGGTACCAAAGGGACTGGTACCCGTCTCCTGCCGTGACGTCATGGTTCTTGACCGGTGCGTGGGGGGCGGGGCAGAGCGGGTGAAGAGGGGTCAGAACAAAGCCTTGTTGACGGGTTGGCGGACTTAAGAAGTTTCACCTTCGTCTCTAATCTCCCCCGGCGTTCTTTCTGTGTTCTTTGGTGCCAGCTTAGTTCAGATGGCTGCACTGATCGGTGTGTTAATCTCTCAGCTCACAATGTGGGTGTAGTAGTTAATCGTGCGTCGCTTTTAGACGGTTGCGCTCACTGTCGGCTGTTTGAAGCCAGGGTACCTTCCGGCGCCGGACGTACGTCGGTGTCCCATCCCTAGTAATCTGTATGTGTGTTTGTGTGTGTGTTGTTTGTGTTGTGTTGTGTTGTGTTGTGTTGTGTTGTGTTTGTGTGCGTAGCGCGTGCGCGTGCGTGCGTGTGTGTGTCTGTGTGAGTGTGTGCGTGTGTGCGTGCCTGCGTGTAAGTGTGTGTGTACGCGTGCGTGTGTGCGCGCGCGCGCGCGCGTGTGTGTGTGTGTGTGTCTGTGTCTGTGTATGTTCACAGAGCTAGAGACCTATCGCTGTACAGTGCCAGCCAGGACCGCCGCTGCCAGAGAAGAGAAGTCTGAGAGAGAAGTCATCAAGCCGCCCACCGGTGATCTGATCAGACACGGGCAGGTCCGTGTGTAATGCAAGACAGCATGCCCCACCGGCGGGTTGGAGGGAACAGAAGATCTGATCTATATGGAGAAAGGGGAGGTGGTGTGGTGGGCACGGGGTGCAGTGCTTACTGTACCTGTGTGGTAGGAACAGCAGAGATAAAGACACACATTGACGAACATGGACATAAGCCACCGAGCGGGTGGAGGGAACAGAAGAGATCGGTTAATCTATATGGAGCCTAAAGGGGAGTGTGGTGTGTGTGGGGCATGGGTGTGTGAGGAAGGGGGACATACTGGCTAAAAGAGAGACCGTGTTAGTGTGTGTGTGTGTGTGTGTGTGTGTGTGTGTGTGTGTGTGTGTGTGTGTGTGTGTGTGTGCGAAGTGTATCGACGTGCGTATTCAGTTATCACAAGAAAGACGGAAGAGGGCTGTTTGATCAGTTACATGCTGGTACTCCATACCGCTCTTACTATCTGAAAAACAACATCGTTCAGTTGTCTTTCCACCGCATGTCAACACAGATATGTATATCAGACGTCGTAAGTGTCAGACAGTCCCTTTAAGCGACATAGCTTTTCATTGAAAATGAATTGTTTTTAATGGAATAGAAAAGAAAAGGGGAAAAAGAAAAGGAAAAAAGAAAAGAAAAAGAAAAGAAAAGAAAAGGAAAAAAAAAATCGACCAAAAGATTTTGATAGCTTTCTGTTCATGTACGAGCATACACCTAATCAATTACACCACTTCAGGCGTATACGATATATGAAAGAATTCTAGAAAAGTTAATCATCATTATAACAAGGCAGAGCAGGAGAATAGACTGTAGGAGGAGGAAGGGGGTGGGGGAAACGAGGGAGGGGTGGTGTTGGGGAAGGGTGAGGTGAGATGGGGTGGGGGGAGGGGGAGGGGGGGGGGGGGGGGGGAGAAGTGGGCATTGTCAGAGCCATCCACAGTGTTCGTGACAGCGACGACCCGCAGCGAAGGTCAGCTGTGTAAGACACACGCTCCGCTGTCACCACGGTGTGCTGTGGTGAGTCAGGGAGTTGTGTGTGTGTGTGTGTGTGTGTGTGTGTGTGTGTGGTGCACGCTATTAGTTGTCTTTCTCTCTCCCTTCCAGACCCTTCCCCTGCTTCGCACCCCTGCTCCCCTCCTCCTCCTCAACTCTCAGACATTCTGAAACATAGACCACGCAGTCTGTCCCCCTTTGCTCTGTAGACCTACTCTCTGTCGTTGTCAGTGTTCGTTACGTCATTACTTCCATGGTCTGTTCGTCTACAAAGCTTTCCTCGATCTGCATCACGTACACTGATACTGCCATTGAGAATGGGCCAGGCAGCCTGTTTGTCTGTATGTTTGTCTGCCTCTCTCTCTCTCTCTCTCTCTCTCTCTCTATCTCTCTCTCTCTGTCTGTCTCTTGCCTCTCTCTCTCTTCTATCTATCTATCTATCTATCTACCTATCTATCTGTCTGTCTGCTGTCCTGTTCTGTCTGTCTGGCTATCAGTCTGTCTACCTGTCAGCCTATCTATCTGTCTATCTGCCTGTCCATCTATCTATCTATGATCTATCTACCTGTCTGTCTGTCTCTCTGTCTGTCTGCGTCTATCTGTCTGTCTGTCTCTCTGTCTGTCTGTCTCATTGTATTGCTGAGACGTACTAGGTGGGTAATGAGGATTCTGGGGAGGAGGGGAAAACGGGGGGTGAGGAGGGGGGGGGGGGGGGGGGAGTTTTAGTGTTGGTATCAAAACAAAAAGCATCAACAACTTTTCCCGCGATGTTAAAGACGCCAGGGTTGATAGTTCGCCCCCTCCCCTCCCCCCCCCTCCCCCCCCCCCCCCAACCCTTGCCCCTCGCCTCATCACCTCCCCCCGTCCCCATCTGCCCCCCCCCACCTTTTCCTAGTCGCCCTTTTTCAATTTTTGTTGTTGTTGTTGTTGTAGGTCGATGTTGTATTGTATGTTTACTGATGGTTAGTTCTGGTATCGCTATATAAACCAGAATAAAACATTTGCCACCACCAACCCCCTTCCTCTTCTCCTCTCCAACACTCTTCTCCTCCTTGGATGAGGTGGGCCGTCTCTGTATTGCATGATACTGCATGATTTACTTACTTCGCAGGTGGTCCGTCTCTGTATTGCATAACTTACTCCTCGCAGGTGGTCCGTCTCTGTATTGCATAATCTACTCTTCTCTGGTTGTCCGTCTCTGTATTGCATAACTCACTCTTTTCTGGTTTGTCCGTCTCTGTATTACATAACTCACTCTTTGGTGGTCCGTGGTTGTAACCGTCTCGCTGTATTGCATAACTTACTGTTCGCTGGTTGTCCGTCTCTGTATCTCTGTATTGCATAACTTACTGTTCGCTGGTGGTCCGTCTCTGTATTGCATTATTTACTGTTCGCTGGTGGTCCGTCTCTGTATTGCATCACTTCTTTCGCTGGTGGTCCGTCTCTGTATCGCATAACTTACTCTTCGCTGGTTGTCCGTCTCTTTATTGCATATTACTTGTTCGTTTCGCTGGTTGTCCGTCCTTACTTGTATTGTATTTACTTCGCTGGTTGTCTTCGCTGGTGCATAACTTACTGTTCGCTGTTGTCCGTCTCTGTATTGTATCACTTGCTCTTCGCAATAAATCTCAAAGAGTGAAATTCGGGCTTTTCTTCTCCAGTAGAGCACGTTGCCATACTAACCCCCCCCCCCCCCCCCCCCCCCCCCCCCCCCCCCCCCCCGCGCGCTTTACCCCTCTCCCCTCCCTCCCCAATTTCTCCCCCTTTCATCACCCCCACCCCTACCGCCACTTCCAGTTTTTGTCGCCCTTGCATTTCGTTTACATTACATATAAGAAACAAGAAGGGTAACTCTTGTTTCCGTGATGAAACAGTTACAGGTCCCAAATTCCAAACGAATGCTGCTCACAACACCAAACTGCCTAACAGAAATGACAGTACAGAGCACACAGAGCAAGCATGGAGGCATCCCCTTTACCTGCCTTTTTTCTTCTGCTGCCAGGACCACTGCACTGTTGCCATAGGTACTGTAATGTGCGCTACAGAATATAAAGTGTATGCCACACACGAGGTTCCTGTTTATAGTGTCATCTGAAAAAAAAAAAAAAAAAAAAAAAAACTAATTTCGGAGTTTCACAGAAGAGAAGATCAAATCCTTGTCCAGTGCGAGGTTGGACCTGAGAACTGTTTCTTTTTTGGACAGGTGCCCTGACCTCTGGGCCACCGCCCCACTAGATATTTCTGTAACAATGTTCTCTGTTCTGTTTCGGAACACTCTTCGTATTTTTACCACATGGGCTGTCAGTCAAGGCTGTCTTTGCCCGTCATAACATAAGTCCGATGATATTTCTGTACGATATTTTCTGTTTTATCTTGGAACACTGTATTCATCCCCAAATAGGTTGTTAGTCAGTGCTCTCTTTGCTTCTCATGGCATTGGTCCGATGATGGGCTATTGAAGAATGCCGTCTTTATCTCTTGAGTTTGTCAATCACAGTGCTCTTGCTGTACCTGATGCGGGTAAAAATGTTCGCTTTTTTTTTCGATGTACCCATAAATGTCACAATAGTCTTTCACAATTTCCACTATAACATAACATCACAATGTTTTACCTTTGTTCTATAAAACAATGCTCTTTTAATTCATTCCATTGCATTACAATGTTTCTTTATTTTTTTTTTCACGATACTCTGTTTCATTCTATTACATTACAATGTTTTAGTTGTTTTCAAATAACAATAATCTGTTTGTTTTATAACATCAACGCTCTCTCCTTTGTATGTGACAATACTGTCTTCATTCTATTTTTCACAGTACTTTCTTTGTTTCTGTATCACAATAATGTCTTCATTCTATACTGCCTACAAAGCTTTGTTCGTTCTAAATCATAATAATCCCTTCGTTCTGTAATGATGGTTTCTGCTTTCTTTATCATAACATACACATAATCACAATACTTTGTTCACTCTACATAACAATACTCTTTTTGTTTTATATTGCTACAACGCTTTCTTTGTTCTTTATCAAAATATTCTTTTCATTCTCATGTCACAGCGCTTTATTCGTTATATGTTACAATATATCACAATAATGTCTTCATTCTATAATGTCATACAAAGCTTTCTTTTTCGTTTTGTATCATGATAATCTTTTTGTTCTATAATGTCACAAGGCTTTTGCTTTTCTAAGTAAAAATAATCTGTTTGTTATATAATATCACAATCTTTTTAACATTCCATATTCTGTATAACAGCACTCTCCTGCGTTGTGTCATAACGCTTTCTTTGTTCTTTATCAAACTATTCTCTTCATTCTCATGTCACTGTGCTTTATTCGTGTTATATCAAAGGTATCACAATAATGTTTTAATTCTATAATGTCCGACAAAGCTTTCTTAGTTCTATATCATGATAATTTCGTTTTATAATGTTGCAATTCTTTCTTTTTCTGTATCACAATAATCTATTAGTTCTATAATATCACAGTCCTTTCTTTGTTTGGAATGATAATACTCTGCTCGTTTTAAAAAGTCCCAATGTTTTCTTGGTTCTTTAGTAGAACATTGTCTTCATTCTCATGTTATAATGCCTTTTTGTTCCGTATCACAATAATGTCTTCATTCTATACTGTCATACAAAGCTTTCTTCATTCTATCTCATGAAAATATCTTCGTTCCATAATGTCACGATGCTTTTTTTTATGTCACAAAAATCTATTCGTTCTATGATATCACAATCCTTTCTCCGTACTGTATGACAATACATTACTCGTTTTAAAATGTCATAACGCTTTCTTTGTCCTTTATCAAAATATTCCCTTCATTGTCATATCACAATACCTCATTCGTTGTGTATTACAATAATGTCTTCATTCTGTTATGTCTTACAAAGCCTTCTTCGTCCTATATCATAACAATGTCTTCGTTCTATAACGTTGCAATGCTTTCGTTTTGCCATATCACAACAATCTGTTGGTTCTATATCACAATCTTTCCTTCGTTCTGTACAATAGCACCCTCCTCGTTTTATAATGTGAAAATGTTTTCTTTTTTTTTTTTTTTTTCAAAACATTTTCTTCATTCTCATGTCACAAAGCATAATTTGTTCTGTCTCATACTGATCGTCTTCATTCTGTAATGTTTCAAAACTGTATACTGTCTCTCTCTCACAACGCTCTATTCGTTCTATGATGTTGCAATGCTTTGTTCTTTCTGAATCATAATTTTATTCTCGATTCTGTACTGTCACAATCCTTTCGTCTATACGTATCACAGTACCCTATTCGTTGCATGACAGTACAATGTTTTCATCTGCTATATTACTATATTCTCTTCGGTCCATAATGCTACGATGCTTTCTTCTTCCCGTATAAAAACTCTTTGTTTTTCAATAATATCACACCGCTTTCTTTGTTATGCGTCACAGTACTGAACTCCCGATGCTCGTTGCCTTTTTTTTTTTTTTTTTTCATCACACTACTCTCTTTGTTCAATAATATGACAGCTTTATCTTTGTTCTGTAATCTCACAGTTTGCTTTGTTTCGTTCTGCGTCATGTCACTCTCTACGTTGTATATAATTTTCCGTCTAAATGAGCGCGCTTCCGTGGTTCAAGAATACAACGATCTCTTTTAGTGACTGTTGATATCAAACTGATCTCTAAGGAAGGTGTAGGGCCACTTCATCAACGTAGCTGTCCACTACTTTACCTCAGCCTCCTATAGGGCAGGTGCTGGTCGGAGACGAATGATCTCTGTGATCTGAATCACTGACTTTTCCTTAGTATTAGCTTTGTGCCCAGCATTTTCTTTTTTTTTTTTTTTCTTGTATTTCTCGTCGTTGCTTGCGTTGCTAATATCACAATGGTTTATTTCTACTTTCTTTGCTTGTATTATAAGGTTACATTGGATCTGGTTTCATAGAAATCTCTTTGCTGCGTCTTTAACACATTGATCTCGGTCCTACACAGCACAGACTGACAGAGCCTATGTTACTGGATGGGGTATAAACAATGTGATGCGGTTTTTTAAATTGTTATTTTACTTTACAGATCTCTCTCTCTCTCTCTCTCTCTCTCTCTCCTCTCTCTCTCTCTCTCTCTCTCTCTCTCTGTGTGTGTGTGTGTGTGTGTGTGTGTGTGTGTGTGTGTGTGTGTGTGTGTGTGTGTGTTAGAGCGCGCACTAAAAAATCGACATGAACAAAGACATGCCGTTTATAATGAAGTATTGGTTACAGCAAACACACTCATTCCCGTCTAGTTCCCCTAGGCCACATCGCAGACACCCTAACATTAAAAGCTATGTCTTTAGACCATAGATCCGGCATGAATTCAAATTATGAGTATAAAACTTCCTGACTTGGACTATCACATTGCCAGCGTACAAGCATGACCCTTTCGTGAGTTAGATTCCATCATCGATTCAGTCCTTAACGCACTATTCACATTTTAAAGAACAATAACCACAACAATGAAAACAACAGCAATAACAACAAACCGTCATATGTGCGAAGTCTGAGCAAAAGTCAGCAGCCAGGGACGAATGGTCGTTGATTATGAACAGCATACCGACAGCACTACACCTGTTCTGACAGGAAGACTGTCCTGGTCAGAAAGACAG
>JADBJO010001907.1:47500-50000 GCA_016801955.1 Conus betulinus | reverse complement strand
TGGGCACACTTAAAGCAATTTTGCTCCATCAGTCCGTTTCACAGTTCAGTCAGAGAGAGAAAATGTCAAAACATGGCGTGAAACGATGCATCTGTGATGCAGACAGCCAATATCTAATCGTCTTGGTGTGCGCTTGAATTAAATATTTGATTTTTTAGATAATAATAATGTTTGCTTGTATAGCGCATGTTCCATAAGAATGCCCAAAGGCGCTTTACATTAAAAAAAAAAAAAAAAATCAAACGCTAAAAATAGGAATTATAAAAGTCATGCACCTAAAGCCTAGAGATATCCCATACTAAAGTAATTCACATTGTGCTCACAATTCATACATTGTATAATAATAATAATTATTATTATTGTAATAACAACGATAATTTTTTTCAATGCATTTCTTTGGCCTGTAACGTGAGAATAGGTAACTCTTTCAGCAATAAAAAGATAGGCATTATCTTCCCCTGACTTCTTTTTTCCGGAAAAGGTCTAACATGTTATAGTCCGATGAGTGCAGTTAAACTGATACTCATTAGTGACTCGCTAGTAGCAGCACAGCCGTGTCAATACATCACAGTGAATATATCACAAAGTCACCGAGGATTGCGATTTTACATTTGATGCAGCGTTTAGGAAAAGATGTGACATGAATGGATCTAGTGTATATGTGAAGACAATGGCGCTCATCCTCTGGAACGCCGTGTGTATGACTTTACTCTTGCGCTTTGATATTATACATGACCCACCTGCCTCTTGGAATATGTCGATCAACAGCATTTCTTTTAAGTTCTGTTGCTAGTTTGTTTTCATGGACGAGCATAGATTATAGTCGATCCTGCCTCTCTCCCTCTCTCTCTCTCTCTCTCTCTCTCTCTCTCTCTCTCTCTCTCTCTCTCTCTCTCTTCCCGCCTCCCCTCTCCCCACTCTTCACTACACCTTCAGTGATGGTCCGAGCGCTAGTCTTCCAAAAGAGACGTCAAACTGGGGTTCTCGACTACAGCGTGCTGTCAATGCACGTAAGCGAACTCATGTGTAAACGGGGGACTTGTTCCTGGCTAAATCTTGTAGAAAAAAATCCACTCGCGGGCAAACAGAAAAGGAAAAAGAAGAAAAAAAAAAAAAAAAAAAAAAAAAAAAAAAAAAAAAAAAAAACAACCAGTTGTAGTGCATTGCACATAGACGGTGCAGTTAGATACAATACAGCCTCGAAAAGAGATTTTAAAGAGTCAGCGGCAATACCTTTGTGGCGGATGATATGGAAAGCCCAGTGATAAGAAGATACATAATACTGATTGGTTCTTCACACAAGGTGTGCTATGGTCCTTTTTTTATCCCTCAGATGAAACGACTGGTTAAGAAACAAAGAACCCGTATGCAGTTTGCTTGAAACGATCGGGTCTGTTCCGTTTGAAGCAAGACCTAACGAAGCGACACCTATTTAAACTCATTTCTTATCTCAGCTTGAAAGCATAAAGCAAGGAGTTATGGACTGATTTGGGTTAATGTCTTGATCCAGCTCAAAACTATATCAAGGTAGCTATACTGGTTAGTTAAACTTACACTTTCTTTTCGAGCATGGGACTGCTTAAGCATGTCAGTGAAGTGTTAGTGGCCTAAGATCGCTGTAGACGTGACTGTCGTCGGTGTCAATGCGGACTACCCGCACAACATAGACACTGTATGATGAGGCAGTGCTGGCATAGTATTAATCAAGATTGTCCATGGTCCCACTATGTGGATTTAGACTGTCGCACCACAACCAGTCTCTTCCGAGAACTGGCGTCAACAGTCATGGCAGGCGTTGCAGCTCAACCGACTGGTCAACTTCGCCAGTGGTAGTCTGCACAATTGTCTCTTCAGGCTGATGATTGCCAAGAGAAAAGGAGTCTGTGGGAGTCTTCATGGTCACCTTGGAGATGTCGGCTGACACGTTTGCTGGTGAACACTTAGTGAAGAAACGAGGTATGTTTCTGACTTGATTCCTGCATGTTCCTTTTTTTTTCTTTCCAAACTACATGCTGAATGTCATCGTTAGTGCCCGTCAGTGAACAAAGAAGCGTGGACCCCTCTGCAGTACCCTATACAGCATGTCAAAGATCTAACCGTCATAGAGGAATTCTTGCAGGTAAACTGCTGGAATTTCCGCATCAGTTAATGGACTAGTCCAGTCATGTTGTTTACAGTCTGGCCGACCTCGGAGGCCTCATCAGGGTTGTGAGTGAAAAGACAGACACAATTCCGACATATCAAGCAAGAACAGCCCGATGTTACCCACGAACGAGTCCACTATGGCAAGAAGCTGAAGGTAATGATTAGCGAGGAGATTCCATGTCCAGGGTGCGGAGGTAAGGTTCTCTCCCGTCCAGCGAGACGCGGTAGTAGGTGTGGGGCAGGGTGCGGTCGTCCTTCTCCCTCAACAGCTGCTGCAGACGGCGCGGACTGACGATGTCCCCGAGAGGCCGACCTCCCCCCTGCCCCCTCCCCACTCCCCCACTGCCTCCTCTCC
>JADBJO010001907.1:37500-40000 GCA_016801955.1 Conus betulinus | reverse complement strand
ATGATCAACATCATCTACAATTTTCTTGACTGTTTATCAGTGTTTTACCTCGCGTTCCGCTGATTTGTCTGTTAGCGACAGTAAACAAAAACGAAAGTAAGTAGAAAGTCAGAATACAGCCCGAAGAAAAAAGTTGTATACACATTGGCTTTCTTATCTCCAAGGAGCTCCTAATGATTCTTGTGAACGTTTGTATGACCTGCGTTCTCCCATAGCCTTTCTAGTTATTATCGTTATCGTTATAGTTGTTGTTCTTGCAGCACTGGTGTTGCTGCTACTGCTGCTGCTGCTGCTGCTGCTGTTGTCGTCGCCGTCGTTGATGTTATGGTAGTCGTTATTGTTGTTGTTGCTGTTGTCGTTGATGTTGTAGTCGTCGTTGTTGTTGTCCTCATTGTTGTTGTGTTGTTTTTGCTGACATTATAGTTGTTGCTGTCATTGCTTATATCATCGTAATTGTCGTCGTCGATCTAATTGTTGTCGTCGTCGTCGTTGTTTCGCTGCTGTTGTTGTTGCCGTTACTGTTGTTATCGTTGTCGTTATATCATTTTTGTTGTTGCTGTCGCGTCGGTGTTTTTTGTTCTTCCCCTTGGTAATGTTCATGCTCATTGTCGTCGTCGTCGTTATTGTTCTTGCTGTTATAATCGTCTTTGTTTTTTTGTTGTTGTCTTATTGTTGTTGTCGTCATCTTAGTTTTCGTCGTTGTTGCTGTCATCGTTATTTCTGTTGTTGCTAATGTTATAACGGCAGTTTTCGTTTCCGTAGCTACTTTCGTTCTTAATCACTATTAAGCCCAGGCCTCCTAGAAGCTCTTATGTCCACCAGGTCACCGTTCCGACAAAAAAAAACCTTAACCCCTCACCTGTGCATGTAACTGGTGAACGACGAGGGCTCCTTGCCCTTCTCCCCTCGCTCCAGACTCCGCGACCTCAGAGAACCGTTGCTGCTGATGCTCCCAGAAGTCTCCACCACGGCCGGCAGTTTGAAGGACTGGGGGTCCAGGACGACGTCCTTGCTGACGAGGTCCTTGGGCTGGCTTGTCCTGGCGGTGGAACTGCCGTTGTCGGTGTGTGATTGAGAAGGAGGAGGAGGAGGGGGAAGAGCGGGGTGGCGTGGATGTTTGGGTCGGTGGTGCACGGCCTTTGGGTTGACAGGGAAGCTGTCGTGGATGAAGGGCAGACCCTCTGTGGAGGATCCTGTGTACCACAGCATCTTGAGGTCTGTCCTCTTCCTGTATGGGCTGGCTGCTGTAAGGACGTTTTCTTCTGTGTCTTAGCTGCAGTTGGAACGTGCCTGTGTCTTTGCTTCAGTGCGGAGTCTCTCCTGGGTCTTGGCCCACGAAAAAATGCTGTCAAGTGCCTCAACTGCCGTGGGGATTCTCTTATATGTCTCAGCGACACCAGAAATGACTCTGTTTACTGATACCTAAGACACATAAACCTGCTAGCTGATCACAACCATGTGACGCAAATTGGGACAGTCGACTGCGGATGTTACCTGAAAGCGCGAGATATGGGTTTGCCTGGTATGATTCTCAACATGTTAACACCCCATGTTAAACATCTTCATCTATCAGGGGAAGTACTAGCGCTTAGTAAGTGTTTACAGTGGTATTTCTCTCAGCGCACACACAGAAACACTGATGCCAGGCCAAACGTGAATTGCTCCAGCGATGTAACTGTCAACACTATCGTGAACCATCAGACTGTCTCATTGATAATATCTTACGTGTATAATAAATACAACATCAATGACGGTTCAAACTGATGGTCTGTGCACATGCACATCAGCTCCATGTAAAGTAAAGTATGACACCGTATCCCATCAACCACAGCATGAGTAAGTTCGTCAGTGTTTGTTACTCACAGAAGGCACGAACAGTCAGCGCAGTGTGTATATCCAAAGTTGTTGTGTGATCCTGAAAGTTCTGTTGTACGAACTCATTGATCCTCACCACTGTTCCTCTGTTTCTGAAAACTTTGGTATTCTCACCAACGTCTGGAATGTTCGAGTTCCTATCTGAGTGCGGTGTTGTACGGTTTCCGCTGATAGTCAGACAAACACGCCGCACTGACTGCAGACTTGTCACAACACAGTGCACTTACTTGCTGTTGAAAGGTTAATACGTCGTCGACGCTGTTGACAGTAGCTGTTGAGCAATTCCCTCCAATAACGATCCGGACAAGTGCTGAAGCACTATGCTGAACACTTGGGGGGTGGCCAGTGGCAAGCAACCCACAGTCACCAGGTGACAGTGTGAGCGGCGGGGGAGCGTGATTTTCTCTGCCTTTGGAGCACAGATCAACAGATCAATATTGGCGCTGGACTTTTCCGCCCGACCGGACCTGAGAGTGGACAGAACAGTGCCTGGGAGCCCAGTGGTCCGCCGAGCATGGCACCGGTGACCAGCACCCACTGTCACTGCCCATACTCCGCAACACCTGAACCGTGAACAATGTCCCTCAGGGCTGGTGAGGGGGGGGGGGGGGGGGGAATATAATAA
>JADBJO010001907.1:0-32500 GCA_016801955.1 Conus betulinus | reverse complement strand
GCTCAGGTGATGCATGTTTGTGCTGGCCTTTATTTTCCCGTTTATTATCACCTTGGATTTTGACGCCAATGAAACAAACGTTCTCCTTAACGAGCCAGATAGTTGTTTCAGCACACCTTAAATTGAAATATCCACTAATCGTTATGAAGTCTACAGGGAGCATTTACTGTCATAACGCAAGGCAAAAATGAATGTGTATTTGCGCGCGCGCGCGCGTGTCTGTGTGTTTTCAAGGAAGTGAGTGTAATGCCCTGAAGCAGAGGATCTCAGAATAGAGACCTTCATTGTGTGTTGTGAGCTAGAGAACATAGCAATCCTTTCACACACACACACACACACACACACACACACACACGCGCGCGCGCGCGCGCGCACGCGCACGCGGTAAATTTTATCTTAAAAGCTAGAAATCAAAAGCTAGAAATCAAGGAGACACACTCTAACGATTATGTTCATTATTTTTGTCCCCTTACATCGAAAATAGAAACGTTTTCGGACTGGTTTGGTAGCGTCCCCCTTCTCCCCTCTCTCTCTCTCTCTCTAAGAGGTAGAAATATTGAACATAACAGAAACGTGTCCAACATTTTTTTTCAACCCCTGCCATTGATATACAGAACACACAACACAAACGAGGCCGATCCAGCTATTTTATCTGAAATTCGCGGCCGTGAGTTTCAAATCAGGACCAGGACTATATAAGGCAAACCGTCAGCCTAATGTTCCAGGAAAGGAGGAGGTTCGAGTGCCAGCTGTGAACATCTGACCTCACGTCACCCGTTGTCTTCAGGCTGCGCTGCCTAGGGTTCACAGGCCGTCGATATCGCACTCCCGAACTTTTGTGTTCTCCACGAAATTGCTTGACAGCTAATCCCAAAATGTTTCGCTCGGTGCTATTGGTGGCGGCGCTGCCGTTCTGTGGGCTGAAGAGGTTTTGGCCGGCGGGAATCCGAACAACAAGAGTACTGGCTGCGGGAGAGAATATCTTCTCTTCGAGTTCAGAACCAAGGCGTCCATCACTAACGTCACAGCCAGCTTCAACAATGTGCCCATCGTCTACTGCTTTAAGGTAACTTCCCAGCTTCTTCGTATTTACAGTCTATTCACCCGAGTGTTGTGTAGTAGTCATAGATTTCAGATTGAAAAGGGACGGGGAGCGGTAACGGGCTGGGAGGGGAAGGGCGGGGGGACAGAGTACTGTAAGGTATATAATATGAGGACTTCAGGACGAACTTTACTTTTTCTTTTTTTTTTTTACAGTGTGCGTTGGTCTACTTCCAAACACGCCTATTTCAATGCTGTATCGACCATTTTTATCAGTGTATAGTCTTTAATTTCGGCTTGTTTCGCTCTGGAAGGAAGGAAGGAAACGAAACTTGTTGGGAAAGATTTCCCTGTATACTCATACTACCCATTTCCTCTGCAAGAACATCGTGATAACGAAGAGCAATGTCAGTCAAGAAGAATCTTTCGGGTGTTTTTTTCAGAACTTTTTTTTTTTGAAGGGTTAAATTTCCTTTCATATCCTATCCTGTACAAAACTCCCCGTCAAATACATTTAGTTGTGGAGAGTATTGAAAATGTTCTTTAGCAGGGTAATGTATAAATATAATTTCAATAAATCGGTGACAATACTTGACCGATAGGAATGGATAGGAGGGAGATGGGTTGGTGTTACGCTTTTTTTTTTTTTTTTTTTGAAAAAAAAAATTGAAAAGAATTCCTTGCAGCCCCCCGGCACATCCCCATTCAACCCTTTGTCTCCATGCCCGAGCGCAGAAAACAGATCCAATTCAAATGCCTAAAGAAAAAAGTGGTGCCATTAGACTTCAATGAATGACTTGTGATGGAAATTCATAAAGATTTCCTAACGTACCCCACTTCCGCACAAGGGCTTGATTTTGTTAAAAACATCGGTGATTTATTGAGATACAATGGCAAAATGTATTTGTTACTGCTTATTCAGTTTTTTCCCGCAACGGTGACGAGCCGAAACGCTGATCCAAGAGAGGGATACGAATGGAAACCTTCCGCAAACGAGTTAACGTGTTGAGACTTGGAAATTATGCGGATGACGGATTTCTTTCATTCCTCCCCTATCCCCAACCACCTTTTACACTGCGAGCGTACCAGCACACGCGCACTAACACATGCGTGCATGCTCACGTACACACATAGAGGTGCGCGCACACGCACGCGCGCACACATACATACACGCATACACACGCGCGCACACACACACACACACACACACACACACACACACACACACCCTGCGCGCGCACACTTTCACCACACTTTCTGTCCCCTCTTCTCACCCCGTCCCTTCCCCTCAACTCCTCCTTCCCCCCCCCCCCCCCCCCCCCCCCCCCCCACATCCCTTTCCTCGCCTTCACTCTGCGGTGCCTTGGCATCCCTTAAACGGAAAGGTGAATTAGAGACTAGTTTTTAACTGCTGCCCTTACAATCTGTCTTGTCAAGTCTATTCACATATGTCGGGATAGGTAACTCATCCAGTCTAGTAAACGCTCTCGCGATTGAAACACAGGGCCCACGGCAAACCCCTGTAGACTCTTTCCGATTTGTTGGTTATACTCCAAAGTTAAAGAGAAATATGTCGAAAGCTTGATCTTTCTGTAAATATAAAAGTGCAAATTTGTGCTTATCACCTATTAACAGTGCACCTGCACCGTGCATGCCCATTAAAACACAATTCAGACTATAGAAAATCTGGTGTTCAAATCTGTTAACTGGTGTTTTCCCACGGCGAAGAAGGCGCTTTTTTTTTTTTTTTTTAAGCGACGACTGGGGCTAATGGAAAGCTTGACCAGGATGCGCAGCGCGACAAAGGAGCTATGCGCTGTACTAGAAATCCTATTCTCCTTTACTGTGTTCACAGCACTCGTTACGGTTTCTTTCCTCATTGTGCTAATTTTAAAATCCATGTCATGTGGCACTCACATAAGACATTCTTTCATGTTGGAACTTGATGTCAAATCTGTTAACTGGTGTTTTCCACGGCGAAGAAGGCGCTTTTTTTTTTTTTGGTAAGCGCGACGACTGGGGCTAATGAAAAGCTTGACCAGGATGCGCAGCGACAAAGGAGCAGTGTTCATGAAACCCTTGTTCAGAGATTTCCCCACCTGATGTGATCTTTCGGACTTCTGAAGATCAACAATCTTCACCTAAGATTTTACGAATGATTTTTAACAATTTCTATGTGTTTTTTTAAACAATTTCTGGTGTTTCTAGGTGGTGTTTTAAATGTTTTTTTTTAATGACTTGCGAGTTGACTTCAACACGGTGGCCCTTTGCAGGTCAGCTTGGCTGTAAGGAACATTACCTAACCTTATCTTTCCGCATTGTACTTATTTTAATGGCCGTGTGGTCAGCGAAAAGGTGGGGGATGAAGGGTGGAATTGGAAAGGTGGGGGTGTAGGAGGAATTTTGAGTTTGAAAAGTGCAATTCTCTTTGTTAAAGATTAAGATGTACGTCTTTCCTTCCGCAGGTGTACGGAATTGGCCATTACTTCGTCGGTATGTATACCTTTACTTTATTACATGTAATATTCTGTGTAAAGCGCAAATAGCTCCTTTTACTCTTGGAGATGTTGCGGTATGAAAGGACCCCTAATTATCATTTTCACTATGTATCAAATATTTCAATTACAGCTGAACCGGTCTTTTTTTTTTTTTCCTCACATTTCTTGCTTAATTGATTCGTCAGTTATTCTACTGCTACGACAAAGCGATATACAATTAAGTAGTGGGAGAAAAAAAAGTGCAGGCTAACAATTCTTCGGTCATTATAGTGATGACTTCGCAAAGATTTGAACTTTGAAAGAAAAAAAAAAGGGGGGGGGGGGGGGGGGGGGGGGGGGGGTTGAAGATGAAGAAAATGGGAACATAAAAATCAAGAAAAATAAATGATCTTTCACTAGTTGCATGACGGAAGCATCGTAATCCCTCTCGAAGGCAGATCTATTTGTATTGCCTGCTCCTAGGCCTTTCGTCCGGTGGGTCGGACTCAGGGAGACACGGCTGTCTGTTGTCTTGGCGTCAGAGACACACCACAGTCCTTAATTCTGTTGTGTTCTCACCACCAAGGGTTAAAAAAATCCAAGAGAGCATCCCCAAAGCAGCTAGCGAAGGGTAGTAAAATGAAACGGAACGAAAGTGTGGAGAGGAAAAGTTGCTGAAAAACTAAAAACGTCATTCAAACAGTATGAAATAAATAAAGAGCAGCATCTTGGTAGTTTTCTCTGGAATGAAATTCTTTCGTGCCCCCCCCCCCCCCCCCCCCCCCCCCCATCCGGCAGCAACCCTTACAGGAGTAGGCCTAGTTTATCGTCACAATACTGAAGCAGATTTATTTGAAATTTAAAACCATTGTCCTTGTCATGTGATAATTTCTGCATCAGAAAAGCTCTTTGATTTGATGGAAAAAAAAAGCGTCGGTATGGGGAGCACAAAAATAAATCTCTCCCAGACAGACGCACCAGATAGGGAATTCTACTGACCCAGTGACAGTTTCTCTTCCCGATAAACAGTGAAAATTGTACTTTTTCTCTGTTCCTCCTTGATTCCTTCCTTGTGCCTTAATTTACTTAATGATCATTATTGATGAACATTACTATACAGCTTGTGCAAGATTTTCTAAGTGATGCCTCCCCCCCCCCCCCCCCCCCCTCCCCCCCTTTCCCCGTTTCTTTCCCGTACACTTACACACCCTGTTTCATCATCTCGTACGTTTAAGTCGGATTTTCCCCGTCAGTTTAATGGAGTGCTAATTCGGGCTTTACTTTGGAATTGGCTTCCACATAGCCGTCACTGTTGAAATTGTCCTCGAATCAGATTCGAACTGTCGCAGTACAGTGTCTCCTGGTAGGATGCCCCATGACCAACAGACGTCAATGCACCCTGTGGAGTGCCGGGCCGGTGGCGGACGGGGACGGGCCGTGGCTGTGGATGAGGGGTCGGGATGGATGGCGTGGGTGCGATGCCACTGAGGTGCCGCAGATGGGACACCAGCAGGGAATTCATAAACTGTAGGCGACACTTTCTTTTAATATAATTGGAGACTCAAAAGAGCAAAGCAAACGGTCTACAAAAAATAGGTTTTAGGCATATTTCATCGACGCGAGAAATCGCGAGCAACTAGTGTTTCGTTTGCGGCGAAGGAAAGAGGGTTAGCATCTGTTTTTTAGCGTGTCCACCACAAGCTTCTGGCTCCAGAGAGAGACGACGATCGTTTCATGAACCAGTCACATAGGACGTGATTTTTTTTAACGCGCCGATGACAGTGTCCACTATTTTTGTCTCGGATGCGAAATGGTCCCCAAGTGGCGCTGGCGATAGCCTGGACAGGGTCTGTGCCCACTCGGCAAGTGCATGAGAAAAGACATCACTTCAAAGGTCGTCAGACTCGTCGGAGTTCTCACGTTTTGCCTTCTCTTGCCTTGGGAAGCGGTCTGTTCTACGGCTTAGCTCAGTATTACTGCCAGCAACTCGGACCCTGTGCGGAATCGGTGTGTCTTTTATACTACATATTGTCATTAAGCTCACAGGATCCGCCCCCACGAAATTACTTGACGCACAGGGATCCACGCCAAATTTTTCGTTTCTGCGTTTTTCAAAATGCAAAACGCACACGGACGCGCGTGCGCGCGCACACACGCACACAACGCGCGCGCGCGCGCGCGCACACACACACACACACACACACACACACACACACACACACACACACACACACACTGTAACTCTATAATCAAAAACTAAATCCATCAGTAAGTTAACGTTTTATAAATGGCAACAACTTGTGATATTCAGCTGTAAAAATCGTCGGTCTTGCCAGTTGGGTATCAAATGTAACGGTGTTTCTCTAGATTTTTCTCCCAGCGGGTTAGAAGGGAAGAGACGGAGTTGTATGCGTGATAAACGTTTACTTTGTTGAGCAAACGCATGAACTGTTTCCTATGTGGACGCGTCTTTGAACTGGTTCGGAGGATCCCTTGACCGCGCACAGCAGCTTTTGCTGCTGAATCGATGTAAGCAGTAGATTTATGCACCATGAAAACATGGCATTTTAAGTTTCTTTTAAAGCATAAGCCCATGTACATTGTGATTTGAGATCAAACTGTCCAGGTCTCTGTCCCCCCCGTGTTACAATTTGATATCGGAGTTTCGAGTTCGTCTTTGGGTCACATTGCATTGTTCCATTAGGTTTCCTTAAAAAAAAATCGCTATGGTACGTTTGTTGTTGGTCGGCGTTTTGTTCGTTTTTTGTTTATAAAGGAAACTTTGCCAACAAACCTATAGACTGACTCGTCCAGCGCTAACTGGAAATAGGCGCTAAATCAATATTGAATTTAAAGTATTTAAAAGCCGTTAGCAGCTGATTTTGTCTGATAGGTAATTTTCGTTTGAATTAAATGAGCGGTGTTCTTACATCGAATATCGGTCAGTTGCACGCTTGTATACTCCAAATAACAGATCCTTATTTTCATCCAGCTTACGAACTTCTGTTGAGTGTGGAAATCGTGGCGAAGCTTCAGTCTGCGTTTTGTGTACCTGATCACCGACTGATACGTGCACGGAGCAAATGACCCCCCCCCCCCCCCCCCCCCAAAAAAAAATAAATAACTGGCCAAAGTCGGGAGATAATTGGTCAAGGTCAAAAGAGTAGCCCTTTTGAATCGCTCCTTCCAGTCGGTGTCGGCGCCCGGTCAGTGTCACAACACACGCAGGTCCCTTATGGAGCTAACACACTGGCGGGATGGTTGCAGTGGTGGAGAACGACCGAAGTGCGGACCTAAGAGAACTGACGCTGCCGGAAGGCGCCGTGGACACGGCTTCCTCGACTCCCGTGGAGGCTTTCTCTACCTTCCTGAACCGGCTGGGCCTCACCCCTGTCGGCACGTTGCTGCCCGACCTGTCTCGGGCCGAGCTGACCTTGGTTGAGTGGACATGGAAGGCTGAAGGTCAGTTTGGGAACGGGGGGGGGGGGGGGGGGGGGGGGGGGGGCGGGCAGTAAGGTGGGTATGGAGGGAAGGGGGTGTGGTAGATGTCGGTTCGTCTGAGCTGGATAAGGATGGGAGAAGTCCACAACCAGACCAAAAAAAGAAGCCGACGACGGATGGGGAAAAGCTAGTGGAGGAGGGCCGAGGGGAGGAGGAGGAAGGAGTGGAAGGGGAGGGAATGAGAATTACGGATGTTTCGTTGGGGGTGGGAACGTCAATTCTCAATTTAACCGCACAATAAAACGTGTGTGTGTGTGTGTTTATATAATGTACGAGAGATTGGTAGTGGTGACTACATTATATGCGTAAGAAATTTCCGAGCCGGAGTAGGTGTGTCAAAAGAATTTTTACCAAACGATCGAAGGACGATTCGAATGTGAACGCTACAGTCACTTTCAATGGGCTATGATAGAGGGTTGGTTGACTGGTTGGTTTATTGCTATGTTATAGTTGTCATCTATTAGCAGCATTTAGTTGTATCATTATCATACTGCTATTATGACTACAACCGTTATAATTTATGAATCCTATGTCTTAGGTCTGAACGAAGACCAGTTCAAGGCATCGTTGACGGAACAGATGAAGCGCGCGCAAATGAATACCACTAATGTTGGTTTCGTGGCAGTCGGTCATTTGCCTTCGAAGGTATGTATGTTACATGTATTATGTATCGAAATTTGCCCACCAAGATGTTAATGTCATATGAATAACGTAATGACGTTAGCCTGCCAAGATGTGAAGTCATATCGCCACGGGCCGTTTGTTTGGATGAGTGTCTGCATGTGGAACTAAGAATCTGAGCACGGGGAGAGAATACAAACTGAAATCTTATTGTTCACCGTCCACTCAACGCATGGCGTTTCACAACACGATTTACAGCGCAAATTCCATATGTAATGTGAATTAAATAAAGCATATTCAAACTTCGCACACACGCACAAGGAATGACCTGAAGATCGTGATTATCAGGGGAGCTCGGGAGATCGAAAACCCTGGAGGGTGTTACAGTATCTGAAAATTCAAGAGGTCAGAAACGGGAATGCTCGAAAAAAGCTCAACTACTGAGAGAGCATGCCCAATGCGTAGCTGAGCTCTCGGTGGCACTGCTCGAATTATAACGCATGCATAGAACACCAAAAAGACTGGAGGAAAAAGGCTTCCAAAGGAAAAGAAAAGTTCGCGTGTAGGCTTTTCAATTAATTTCGATACTACTTTCGAGAGAAGTTGCAAGGATGAGATAATCTAGGGGGGAGGGGAGGGGGGGACTACCGAATTCTAGTGAAGGATCCCTTTACAATTTAAGATTAATTTCTTAGGTACACGTTCAGCTGACCAAAACGAACGTCACAATAAAGATATGGAGCTTTTTGCTTGATGTAAAGTCTGTAAAAGGCCACAGTCCAGGCCTAAGAATAGTCTCGGATTTATTTCCCCAAGTCCACACGAAAATAGCCTTTTCTCAACAAGGTCTTAGCGGCGACTCTGCAGGTACTGGTTGAGGGTTGAAGTCCGATTTATACCCCCAGTCCAAGAGGCACGTTAAATGCAGGGGAAGAAAGTAGCGCTGGAAAATGCACTGTCCCGATCTATGTCCTTTTTCAGAATCATAGATGGTTAGTCTTTTTCGTCTTTTTCGAAGGTCGGAGAAAATAGGGAGCCAGGAATGGTTAAGATAGAATGAGATGATCCCTTTTCTTGTGATAAATGATTTTGACCGTTTGGAAAAGCAAGCATCAAAAAAAGAAACGCAACAAGTGATATTTTGGAATACGATGCAATATTGAATGATGTTGACAAATAGCAGAATTGATTCACCCGTTCCTCTGCCATGTCGGTGTACAAGTTCAGCGCATGCCGTGCGATAAACACGTGCTGGTGGGCTAAAATCTAGTGCTGTAAACTTTCGACTGTCGACGGATTTGCAGACGGGAAATTCACGTTCACGTGCAAAGCACAGAATACAATGCTGACAACACCTCAATAGCAGGGTATAAAAAGGGTTTGGCTCCATTGAAAAATGAAACCAGAAACGAAAGGAAAGAATGCCAAATCTGAACAGCCAACAACGAGAAAATGCGATAGGCCGGTTGCAGGCGGGCAGAGTCAAGCAGCTGTTGCCAGACATTTCAATGTGTCCAGAAGCACCATCAGTAAGCTTTGGAACCGGCTTGGAACGACGGGGTCAACAGCAGATCGACCTCGTTCAGGACGGCCAAGGTGCACAACCCGAGCCCCAAGATCGCTACATCACGCTCCGCCATGTTCGGGATCGTTTCCTGTCTGCCTCCTCTACAGCCCAGGCCATCCCTGGCCACAGACGTGTAAGCGGGCAAACCGTACGCAATCGTCTACATGCTGTTGGAAGAGGGCTCGAAGACCTGTCCGAGGACCCGTTATGACTCAGCGTCATCGCCAGGCACGACTTCAATGGTGCATGCAACATCTTCCCTGGCTGTTCATCGTGAATAGAGACAGGTTTCATTCAGCAACGAATCACATTTCCTGCTGCAACGCCATGACCGGAGGAGGAGGGTCTATCGCAGAACGAATGAACGCTATGCACAGAACTGTGTTGATCAGGCACCTCCCCATGGTGGTGGAGGTGTAATGATATGGGGAGCCATCAATTTCAGTGGCAGAAGCCCCCTAGTACTGGTCCAGGGACGACTTAATGCTCAGCGCTACATTGCAGAAATCCTCCCCCGCCTCACGTTCTTCCACTCCTGGCTGCTCCTGGTTCCATATTCATGCATGACAATGCTCGGCCATACTCAGCCCGCTTAACACGACATTTCCTGGCTGCCAACACGTCAATCTCCTTCTTTGGCCCTCTATGTCACCGGATTTAAACCCAATAGAGCACATTTGGGATGAGTTGGATCGCCGAGTCCGTGCCGAGTTAAATGCCCCTACAAATGAACGAGAGTTGTTCCAGGCTCTTCAGGAGGAGTGGGACACCATTCCACTGCGCGTCATCCGCAGTCTGCTGCGATCCCTGCCCAGGCGACTTCAAGGTGTGATTGCTGCTCAGGGAGGACACACACGCTACTGACGTTCGAAAGGTGTGAGCTCTTCTGTAATGACTTTTTGGCACTGTTTTTTTTTCAACGCAAAATCAGATAAGCCATTATGTTTCAATCATCTCTACTTTAAGACCAATTGCTGCTGTTGCGTTTCTTTTTTTGAACAGTATATGACATAAACGAATCGCCATTTGTCCACCAGGGTATGTGCTGACATGTACAAGTCATTTGCCTACCGAGGTAGTTGTCGTTTCACCGAGGGTGGATTTCCATTTGCCTATCAAAAATGTAAATGTCCTGACAAGTATAACGTATTGTCGTTTGCCTACCAAGGTACGATCTCATTACATGTACAAGAGACCGCCATTTGCCCACCAAGGTGTGCAAGTCGTAAACTTTTGTATGTTTTATTTGTCCAACGCATGCATGTGATGACATGTGCCATGTAAATGTGTTATTCGTCTCTTGCAGTTGACTCTCATCTTGGAGGCACCTGACTGCGAATCTGCACGCTTCATCCTGAGCAACGTCGACCCTCTGGGCGGTCCGGGAGGCGTCGACGTGCGAGTTCTGAGCATTCACACCATCTAAGTCGGACACGGCGATCTATTCATACAGCAGCAAGTGTAACACCGAGGCCTGTTGCCCTGTATATTTGCACAGCTGTTGGTCTCCGATCTTTTCGTTCAGCGCACAGATTTGGTGTCTTTTCGTGTAACGCACAAGGCCTGATGTCTTTGTTGAATGCAGAGGCCTATTGTTTTTCAGTACGATTACAGGCCAGATGTCCCATATATGGATTTGTCTGCCTGTATGGCTACAGACTTGTTTTTTTGTTTCATGCACTCTTTCTGACCCCTCAAAGACGTCGCCGTTTCTATCCACCCCTTATAATCTGTCCAGTTGGTCAAGATCTTCATTTTGTAATACGTGTATCATACACTCTTGATCATGGTGACAATGCAGACCTTGTTTTTTTTTTCTCTGAAAAATGTAGAGTAACATGCCCCCTAATACAACATAGAGGCCTGTTGTACTTCTGTACAACATACAGGTTTAACATCTGTCATGTCTTATCTGTACGGATATTGTCTTTCTCTGAGATTCAAGGCTAAGTGTCCGTTTGTATAATACACAGGCGTATTGTACTTCTAACAACAGTTCACAAACCTGTTGTATTTGTAAGAACATTTGCATCTGTCTAAGATAAAATATAAAAAAAAATCCGAACTATTCATACTTGTGAGCGTTTCCTTTTGAGTATCAACACTGTCATACATTTAATTTTTTTCGTGTATTACTTTGCACTGAAAATATTGTCATGAATGATGGCAGTAATCCAGCGTTTGATTCATAGCCACTACATCGTCAGTCAGTTTGTGTAGGTTTCTTCACATGATCGTCTCGCAAATGAAGAGGCTTGTGATAGCAAGAAAAATGGAAACGTGATTTTTCACGTTCACAGATAAACGCAACATCATGAATAATGAGATCGATTTTAGTTCATGTAAACCATTATTGAATCTTCTAGTACCCCAAAAGCGGTCTTTGAACCTACCACGGTATATAAACCTTGCTACGTCGACCGAAGCCTGAAGATGGTATATACACCATTTCTGTCTATACGAGTAAACGAGTACAGCAGTCACTACTTCAAATTTTTTTTTTCATTTCTGTCTATACCAGATCGTCACCTGGCATTGACGCTGGTTCTGAATAGCTCGTTTCTTGGGGGCGACTGTCGGCCCGCTTGTGTGGCTGTAATGTAACAAACTTTGTCGCCCTGCGACAGTTTGTGCTAGACGTGAATACACAAATTGTCGCCTCTAGTATATACTGTCGCGCGGGCGATATCCAGTTACAGAATCGTAAGAGTATTTGATGGGAGTTTTGTCCCTACCTCTTGTCATTTGAACACAAAATAAAAACGGGAAACGGGACTTTGCCTTGAGGTGCCATAGTTAAGGTGGAGCGTTAAGATAGCAGACTGGAAACGGACAGCTTTCTGTCGAGACGAAAATTAAATCATCCACAGCATAAAACTTCACTTATGTTAAAAGTAGAAAAGAAATCGATGACATGTGCACATTTGCGAGACTTCATGGACGCGTTGGTGTATGGATTCAAAGAAGTGGGACACGCTAAACGTTGCACATGTCCAGAGATTCTATCGCTTGCAGGCAAGCTGAAGTGCCACATCTGGAGGGCTGTCGCTGCATTTGCTTTGATCACATCCAGTCACGATACACCGACACTCGCCCTTCCCATGATGTGAGCCATGCACAGCTGCAGGGATCTCAATTTCAACATTTAATTCGTCAGGTCGAAATTTGAACCAAAGACCCTTCACACTGGAGGTGTACGCCATACCATAGATCACCGGACACACAAACGCGTACATGCATAAGCACACACGTACATAATACAAAGGGCAAATGCAATCAACTCATGACAAGTATGTGCACTCGCACAAACACAAACAAAGCACACACGATCGCATACCTACAGACACAAGCGCACACAAACACGCGCGCGCACACACGCACTCGCATGACCACGCACGCACGTGTACATGCGCATAAAAACATGCACACACTTAATCATACGGTGGTGTCTGAACAGACTCGGAATGCATCCGCGTGTGATTTCAAATCCTCCACAGCCCCCGATATCTACATGCTTCAAAGTATCTCTAGCAGTCGCCAAGAAACTCGAGTTTGTACATGCGATGAAATGTGGAGAGGGGGAAGGGACGGGTGGATTACACATAGACAGACCGTAAAATATAAACCCTCTGCATCTTTTTCCCGGTGAAACGACGCTGAACGCCCTGAATTACGAAAGTGTGCTCTGACGGAGTGTGGCGGATATAGGAGTCTATAGCTATGCTCCACTGCATCACCAGAAGGATAAAACGTTAATAAGATGGAGTGTGAAAATGTCCAGTCCGACATGCTACAACATGAGATTCAAACCCAAGATATCAGAACCGAAGCACAGGGCACCAACAACTGAAAATAAAACACGGTAGTTTTGGTGTGTAAACACACCAGCTATAGTGTGGTGACCATTGTGGAAAACTTTATCGCTTCATCATCATAACCACGAGTACGGAAATTAACTCGGTTCTGAACTAAAACCGGAAAGACCGACGCCCGGAACAACGGACACGATTACGACAGAAAATGTGAGGGTGAGACATGTCTTCATGTCTTCAGCTTGAAGATAATTGTCACCAATGACAATTTGTGCTGTGACAATGTCTTTTCTCGTCCAGCACAAATTGTGGTTGGCGACAATTATCTTCAGGGCAACAATTTGCGTGATAACACAGGTATTAAGGACTCGGGTGCTGATCAGGTTTGCAACTGCACGAACTAGTATTTATATTGGCTGTGTGTCGAAGGCTCACAGGTTCCTTTCACAAGACAGTGAAACGTGCTGTGTCTGTCGGTGAGTGATTTAGTTGATGCAACTGAATGAATCAAACGGATTGAATTGTAGTCAATACTTGGTTTTGTGTGAACTGCGTGCTAAGAGGTAGGTAGCCTTTACAAAATCTTGATGAAAAACCGCAATAACAATGGGGGGAAAACGGCTAAGAATGACGGTAAGAACTATAATGGCGTTGACCGCATCTTTTCCGTCGATGCGAAAAAACGGCAAAATCCGGCATCGGGAATAAATTTTGATGGAACAACGGATGAATTATGCAACGGACGCGCACGCACACACACACACACACACACACACACACACAGTGCGGGCATGCTCGCACGAACGCACAGCCACGCTGGCGCTCGTGCATGCTCTCAAGCGCCCTATGATGGCATGCTTTTGTGGGAAAAAAAAAAACCTATGCAAATGAAATTGTACGTACACGCACGCACTTGCTCCTAATTGCAAGCACTGCACAAACATACACAGAAAAACTCCCCCCCCCCCCATCTCTCTCTCTCGTAAGAACGTGCGCGCGCGCACACACACACTTACTGCTATGTTTTAGTTGACACACGCGCGCGCGCGCGCTCAAAGGCATTCAGCACGCACGTGCGCTCTGTCTCTCTATTTGTGTGAAAGGACGTGAGAAAAAGAATGAGTCCAAATACGGGTGCTCGCACTCCAGCGCACAAGCATGCACGCATTACACAGACAAGCACACGCGCACGCTCGCTCATGCAGACACACACAAGCATACACACATGTGTGCGCGAGCTCTCTCTCTCTCTCTCTCTCTCTCTCTCTCTCTCTCTCTCACACACACACACACACACACACACACACACACACAGAATGGAAAGAACTGAGACGGCCTCATACTAACGACCAAATCCTCGCTCCCCCTAACCCCTTTCTTCCCCACGCCCTTCCCCTATTTCCCTCTGACAGTCGGAGCTTTGTCAGTCTTCCATCGAGTTCTGAGTGATAAATGAGGTCGATGTCAATGTCGCCCCAATGCGTTGCTCTGTTGCCCAATACTTCCAGGGAAGCGGACGGGTTGGCAGGGGTTGGTGTTTAGTCGGAGGAGTGAGCAGGGCTGAGATGTTGGTAAAGGAGAAAACAAAGAGATAATGGGGAGGGGATGGGTAGATTGAGAGGATTTGGTGTGTATGGGAGACAGAAGGCAGGGAAGGGGGGGGGGGGGGGGGGGGGGGGGACGAAGTATTAAAAAGAACATTTGTTGCGAAAGGTTAGGTTTTCCCTAAACAACCTTAACAACGCCTTTCTTTCCCCCATATTTCTCTTTCCATCGACGTTCAACAAAACACATTTTCGACATGCCGTAATCAGAAGGAATAAGCGTTAATCCCAGGCAGGCCCAATCCAGAGGTCTTTCTGGCACACGGGACGAGAATCACCGCCACTTGCTGGTCACCTCTTCACCTGGAAGGAAGCCTGTGAATTCCTCAGTCCCCGCATCATATACCTCTCCAGTAAAACGGGCCTATTTGCCGCTCGTCTGAACTGGGCCCGTCATTGCGAGAGAGAGAGAGAGAGGGGGGGGGGAGGGGGGGGGGGAACGTGACCGTAGAATTGCAGTCGTCGTCCTTCTCTCTCTATCTCTGTCTATCTACGTGTCTATCTACACACACACACACACACACAGATTTTTTTTCTTTCAAGTTGATTGTTCTTTACTTTGCTGCTTAATTCTTGACAGCACTTTTCCCGTTTTCCCCGTCGTGCCAGCTACGCCACCCTCCTAAGGCAACAGTTGGCTTGTGATTTCAGTCTTGAAACCACATAATTACAAATAGGAAGTTAAATGCCACGGACAGAGCAACAGCGAGGTTGAGCTGACATGAAAAAAAAAGTTTAGGTGTACACGAAGGATAGGGCGTACACGGTGAAGACAACATTTTCATAACACCTTGCACATCCTCCTGCTCTGTCTGCTTCTACCCCCCACCCCTTCCCCCGACCCATGCTCACATTCACACCCCCTTTTTGTTAACCCAGATGGGTGGCAAATATTTGTGTGTCTCTCCTTTCCCTTCCGCACTCTCTCCCCCGTCCTCCCCCCTCCCACTCCCTGTGCGCACTCACGCGTCTGTGTATGTAGCACAGACTTCTGCGCGCGCACACACACACACACACACTCACTCACTCACACTCACACACTCACACACACACACACACTATTTGGTGCATGTGCAGAGAGAGAGAATGTGCGAGTGTGTGTGAGTGTGTGTGTGTGTGTGTGCGCGCGCGCGCGCGTGTGTGCAGGTGTGTTCGTGCGTGATCGCGCTTGCATGTATGATTGTATGCGTTTGTGGTATATGCGCGCTATTGTGTGCGAACACGTGTCTGTGTGACCGATTAACACTGTGACCACTGCCCCATTAAGATTTTTTTTACGCTTTAGGTTTTGGGTATAGATAGCGCCGACTAAAGGTTATGATGTTATCGCCGTGTTTGTTACCACAATTCTTTTTCTTTTCATCGTTTGCGGCAAGAGCTTGTGAAACTTCAGCATCTTGCTATATACAAAGCTAGAGAAGAGACCATGATCCCCATGCGATTCTTTCAGTCACAAAACCCAGTGCACACTCGCCGAGTAACAGCCACATTTCAGGTGAATGGAACAATTGACCTGTGCCATACTACGATTTATAAGCGCAATTACAGCCCCGACCGCCACTTAACCCCTCAATACCTGGCATTAGAACCACTTTGAGGAGGTCGCGGTCATCGTAGAAATGAGTGGTTTTGAACTCGAGTTTAGCGTGGGAGGTAGATAATGCCAGGACACGATCTGAACAACAGACGAAATCGATCCACAGACGCTGATAAGCCTCTGGTGTAGGAGCAGGTAGAAGACCGTGGCAGTGTCGAATATCCGAAAACAGTCGCTGTTGGGGGAGTGGGGGCTTCAAGATCAATACACAAGATGTGAAATCAAGCTAACATTGATGGTGCATTGTGCAAAAGTTGGTAGGTAGATATAGATATAGATAGATAGATAAACGTATATTGGCGTGCTGATAATGTATCCCCTGTTCTTGCAATGACGTCAGCCTCTTCATTTGCCGAGCGCTCATATGGTAAAACCTGAATAAATTCCACATTGTATCTCCGGTTACGAATCAAATGCTGGATTACAGCTCTCATTCCCAACGTTTTTTTTTTTATGTTCAGTAAAAAAAAAAAAAAAAAAAAACTAGCGTCTAAAAACGGGTGTACCAAAAGTGCCGTCAAGATTCAAAAACATAAATGTTTGAATTTCACTTTCCATTTTATTCACACACAAGTGCGAATGTATATCACAGCACAGACAAAAAGACAAGGCTTTACATTCTACATCGGGGTACTAGGCCCTCCATTTTACATAAAGACAATATTCTGTAGACTATACAAAAAGGACAATAGGCTTCACATTAAGCAGGAAGATATAACGCCTGTATATTGTGCAGAAGTACAATGAGCATTTACATAAGAAAAAATGCATTTTTCAGAAAATAGGGATGTATATTACATTTTAGAACAATTAGCTGGTACCTAATACAAAATAAGCCTGTGTATTTTAGAGAAAAACAACAGGTCCGTGCATTACACAACAGACTATCCATCTGTGCATATACGAAAGGAGAACAAGACCTCTACATCATACGAGAGGACAATGAGCCTGTGTATCACACAAAAGCGCAATCAGGTGAGGGTCTTCAAAGACCTGAGCACTGTTGAAAAGCACAAGTCAAAGTTAAGCTAATGGACAATACGCCGGTAAGCAAGTAGAAAGACGATAGGCCTGTGTATAACACAGGAGGACAATAGACGTGTTCAGTACACACAGGGAGACAAGACCAGTAGCGGCACACTACACCGAACAGGCCTCTGCATTACACTTGCTGCTGTATCAAACAGGCCGCCGTGTCGGACTCAGATGGTGTGAATCTTCAGGAGACGGGTGCGGACGCTTCCCGGACCGCCCAGAGCGTCGTTGTGGTTGAGAACGAAGTCTGCATTTCGGCAGTCGTTTGCCTGCCAGAGGATCTTCACCTGCAACAGACAACCCATCGTCATTCCCGACATCCTCTACGTCCCGGTCCATGGAAGAAGACACGACACAGACAATACTATGCAACCACCTTTCGCCCAATCACATTTCATCCAATTACGTTTCACACAATCAGGTTTTGCCCAATATGTCTAGTCCCTCACATTCATACTGTTCCACACCAAATTTGGGTAGAATCAAAGTTGAAAAAAATTATCATTTGTATCACAAACACACACACACACACACACACACACACACACACACACACACACACCCTCCCAGACTACTAATACAGAAACAGGGAGGCTTGACAACGGGTCAACATTTTGACGAGCGCCATCCATGAAGACGTGCACAACATCCAACGAATCGTGAATCCCGACACACATACCAGTGTATGTAAATGAAAGACAGGGGGAGACGAACGGCAAACAGACGGATGAAATAACCCAGTCTAAGATTCAGCTTCTGTCCATGTAAAATCCGCTCCGTCTTCAAACAAAGTAAGGTCTCGACATCGTCAGAGACCAAAAATGGAAATTCTCACATGGAACACAAAATAACGTCATCTTTTCTCGCCAGAAACACGGGGGTGAACTGCGATCGATTATTTGGCTGAAAACATTACATTCGGAGATTTTTTTTTTTATCTCCGGGAAAGGAAGACTTAAAATCACACACGAACTTTCATGTTCAAATGGCAATGCATTGTAGCCTACATGTCGTGAGATACGTCCTTTAACTGGGCAAATGACAATGCAATGTACAAGTCATGACATCTGTTCAAATTGCACGTCTTGACATCTGTTCCTTGGGGGGCAAATGACAGTACATTACATATGTCATGACACAAGTACCTGGCTTGACATCCGTCAAAACATTGTGCATGTGCCATGACATACACACCCTGGTAGGCAAATGGCGGCGCTTTTTCCGCGCCTCATGGTTGACAACTGATACTCTAGTGGCGAAAGGAATACATTGAACGTCATGACACACGTACCTGGGTGGGCAAGTAGCCCACAGCCACAAAACCAGCGACGATGGGGAATACCCCAGATGCTTGCGCCTGGATCAACTGTTCCCTCATTGCTGCCCTGTACTGGTCCTCGTTCAGACCTGGATCACAGATATCAACTCAACTAATAATGATAATAATAGTAATGATGATAACTGTAATAATGATATCAATAATAATAGCAATGATAATCTTAATAATTGACGATACTGAATCAATGGTGATAGCTCTTGGCCCAACCCCCCCCCCCCCCCCCCCCCCCTTTAAAACGCCAGTGTGACACTCGCATCCGAGACGCTCCCTCGTTCAATCACCCCCCCCCACCCCACTTCCCTATTCAGGTCAGTCAGTCGGGCAGTCAGCCAGCCTGCCTGCCTGCTTCTTCTCTTTTGCTGCACGCGCGTAGACAGGCAGGCAGGCAGGCAAGCAGGCAGGCAGGCACACACACACACACGCGCGCGCGCGCGCGACCATTTGTTTTGCAGTCGTAGGGTTTGCATGAAAATTGACAGTCCCCCCACAGCCCTTGTTATTGTGGCCCCTCTCCCTTCTCCCCTCTCTCCCTTCTCCCCTCTCCCCAGGCCCCTCATCCCTCTCCCCTCCTCTGCGCTCGCTAGCTTTTATTTCATCTGATTTATCTATTTCTCCCCCCCCAAGCGGTAGCGGATTAGGACCTCCTCCAACATCTCAGACCCCTATCCCTTCCACCCTCCCTCCACTCGGACACACCCGACTTCCACCCACACCTCTCGCCCAGCACCCACCTCACTCTCCCCTCCCCTCGCCCTTCCCCCAAACTGACCTTCAGTCTTCAACGTCCACTCCGAGAAGGTCAGATTGGCGCTGGACACGACGTTCAGTTCCGGCCCTGACGTTGCAAAGCCCAGCCGCTGCATGAAGGTGGGGAGTGTCTGCACAGGCAACACGGAAGCCGTGTGCATGGCGTCTGCGGGCAACGTCAGGTCTTTGAGGGCCTCGCTCTGGTCGTTCTCCACCACTGCAACCGCGCCATCAACGATTCATGACCAGGGAGATTGCTTTATGCATCTGTTGGTGCTTGGTCTACGTCATTTCTGTTTAATCGATTTGAACCAATCCTGGAGAAGAGAGAGGGAATATATCCCTAGGACGAAGCCATTCTACTATGGGTGAGGATCTCCAGAGAGAGAGAGAGAGAGAGAGAGAGAGAGAGAGAGAGAGAGGGATAGAAAAATATTTTACACTCTACTGCAAACTCGAGTCCAAAACAGAAAGCTAAACAAAAAAAAACACAAAAAACAAAACAAAATTAAGCGATCTAACGATGCAGCCGCTTTCCCTTGAGGACCCCTTTTCACCTTCCAAAGTAACCAGCACTGATTTGATCAGCTCGGGGTCAGAATTGACATGGTTACCCAATTGCCTACCACGGGTTTTTGTTTTTGTTGTTGTTTTTTTAGTGCACCATGCCTGGCAGCAGTTTCCGATCAGATGGCTGGAATTCTGCCTAATGTCCCGTCACCTTCAGGTTAGTGTTGACAGTGGAATCACTCCATTTTACTATAAACTACATGGTATCAGAGAGAGAGAGACAGACAGACAGACAGACAGAACGAGAGGGGAGGAGGTAGGAAGGGGGGATGGTGCGGCCGAGTGGAGGAAAACAGCCAGCCAGACTTTTTTTTTTTTTCAAATGTTTTAGACATCTCTTTATGTGATGATGGGCAATGTGCTTTTGTACTGTCTACTGGATTCTTTGCGCATGTTTTAGACATCTCTTTATGTGATGATGGGCAATGTGCTTTTGTACTGTCTACTGGATTCTTTGCGCCAATGTTTGCTGGATTTCATGGGAAAGGAAACTACTGCATGACGGTTTCCAACACAAACAGAAATTCCTTCCACTGGATTGGTCCTACGATTTGCGCATCACGTCTTGCTCTCGGACCGCCGGCAAGTCGACGATGGTCGAACTGTATTACGAAAATAATGCAGTTTAGAGTTTTCCTTCTACGTACATAACCCTGCCCCCTTCCACTTCCTCTGTGCCCCCCCCCCCCCCATCTCTCTCTCTCTCTCTCTCTCTCTCTCTCTCTCTCTCTCTCTCTGTATGCCCAGCCTAACATTTCAACTGGCTTGAATGGTTGACGCTCTACAAAAGTGAGCGGTCTGTATTTACAACCAGTGACTGGAGACACAAGTCTGAAAGATCAATGCAAATGATGGAGACAAGTCTGGAAGATCAATGCGAATGAACGCAAACAGGTAGGGGTGTTTGTTCCTTTTCGGGTGCCGATATCTATCAATTTTTTTTTTTAATCAGCGACATACGGCTGTTCACTGTGTTGCAACAACTGGAAGATGTTCATTTCTTACCACGACGGGCGGATGTTCATTTTTTTCCCCAGCAATTTGCTGGTTGCAAAGTCTTCTGTGGCACCCTAACGGTCTTCAAGACTCCGGGACAGGTGATAGGTGGTGAACTTGCTGACATTTCTTTTAACAGTGCATGCATGTTCACTTCTTTCAGCAGCTAGCAGGTGCTATTCTCTCACAGCTTAAAAACGACGAGCGGGAGTTCATTTCTCTAAATAACAGACACGTTTTGGTTTTTTGTTTTTTAAAACAACGGTGGAGTGTTCGATTATTTTGTCAATGGGCGGGCGACGTTTCCTTGAACAGACAGGCGTTTATGTTTATTTCTTCCAATGACAGTGGAGTGTTCGTTTCTGTGGTAAAACGGGGCGAGTGTTATTTCTTTAAATAACAGACAAGCGTCTGTTTTAACCGGTGGGATGTTCATTTCATCTGACAAGGGGTGGATGTCAACTCTTTTTAACAAGTGGGCGGATGCTCTTTATTTGTCCACAGACAGGCGTTCATTCCTTTCAAAGATGTGCGGTCCTTTTCTTTTAATAACCGTCGAGTGTTCTTTGTTTGGTCGGGCTTGCATTTCCTTCAGTAACAGATGGGTGTTCATTCCTTTCAGCGACAGGCGGGAGTTCATTTCAACAACAAACCGATGTTCATTTCTCTTAACAGGAGAGCGTTCGTTTCTTTTTACAGTTGGATATTAATTTTATTTCCTTTGCTTGGGTTTCTTGGAACTTAAAAGTGACGTCAGTGACAATGTTTACTACGCAACTGGCATGTCCCCATTCTCCCATTCTTTCCCCTCAACGATAATCCATTACATAATAAAATTATACATAACCTTTCACAGCTGTCCCTGTACTTTCCATAGATTACATCAGACCATCCCAATGGGACGTCGTCGAAGAAGTAATTTCGCCGCAGAGAAAAATGAATGCTTAGCAATATTGGCTTTGAAGTCGTCTTCAAAATTGCTAATGATTGCCAGTGAATTGGGTAAAATTGCTTTGAGGAGGGACATTAATAAAAACCGAGTGCTAACATTCTCTCTCCACACGGATATTATTTCCTAACATGTTTACATCATGACGCACCAAGTTTCAGTCTGTAACCAAAAAAAAAAAAAAGTTAATTTCTCTTGTGTGCGGAAGCACTGAGCGTTAGTGTTTGTGACTGTCGTTGCGTTTTTTTTTTTTTTTGTTCTTTTTTGTTTTTGTTTTTAATTATTATTACAGTTGTCCTTTTACAAGGAGATCTTGCTTTCAGTCATCTGGATTCATAGCAGCGTCATTCGTTTCAGTAGCGTAAGGTTTTTTTGGTTGTTTTTTTTTTTTCCAACAACGGACGGGTGTTTAATAGGTTGGTGTTCACTTTTTAACGTGGAGCTGGTTGTCATTTCTTTTAACAGACGTTCTTTCTTTCAACTCATTTCTTTCAACAACAGATAAGTGTTCTTTTTCTTTCAACAACGGATTTTTTTAATGGACGGCTGAACAACGAATGGGATGTTCATTTCTGTCAACAGGCAGGCCGTTTTTTTTTTTTTTTTTTTTTTTTTTTTTCCTTTTTTTTTTGCTTAAACAGTGGATAGGTGCTCATTTGTTTCGACAACAGACTTTTTTTTGGGGGGGGCGGGGGGGGGGGGGGGGGGGGATAACGGAGGGGTGTTCGGTTTCTTTCAGCAAAAGATGGGGGTTCATTTCGTTTAATAACACGGAGGGGTGTTCGGTTTCTTTCATGGGGGTTCATTTCGTTTAATAACACGGAGGGGTGTTCGGTTTCTTTCAGCAAAAGATGGGGGTTCATTTCGTTTGATAACACGGAGGGGTGTTCGTTTCTTTCAGCAAAAGATGGGGGTTCATTTCGTTTAATAACACGGAGGGGTGTTCGGTTTCTTTCAGCAAAAGATGGGGGTTCATTTCGTTTAATAACACGGAGGGGTGTTCGTTTCTTTCAGCAAAAGATGGGGGTTCATTTCGTTTAATAACACGGGGGTGTTCGTTTCTTTCAGACATGGACGGGCAGAGAAGGAAGGGACGGAGAGGGGTGGGGGGCATTTTGTTTCATAATGGTCTGGTGTTTTTCGAACAAAGGGGGGGGGGGGGGGGGGGGGGGAGGGTCACTTCTTGTCACAGTCTAGATGCACTGCTTTCAACAGGCTAAACTGAAGTGCTCTTTTAGCTTGTACTAACACATATTTCATTGCCGACTTACCCTGCCTTCAAGAATTGCTGTCACCAATGGGAAAGAGATGGGGAGGGGAAGAAAGATACTTCAAGACTTACTTGTGACTGAGGAAGGTATTCTGTAAAGTCTGATATCAAACTGTTGCCAGTCACCACGTACCATTAATCCGTTTTCTTTTCTTTCCTCTCGCATGAATTAACACCCTTTAATCCCCCCCCCCCCCCCCCCCCGAAAACATTTGTGAAATATACACAAAAATTTCTTCCAGAAGGGATTCAGAATAGTATTAAGAGATTCCAGTGGAAAAGTTGATATGATCGAGCTGAAAATTCCGAAATGGAGTCCATACTTGGAGATACAGACTTAAGGGCCATGCTGCGCGTGTTCTCCCGTGAAGCCTATGACAAGCCCTTCCCTTGTTGCATAATACTGACACATTTGACATTGCAAAGCATCCCATGCAGTCATTGTTATCCAGGTCCTGAAGTTTCCATAATTCTTCAACAGTTATAGTATCCTGTGTGCAATCACAATCAGACTGTGTTTCCTATGCAGACCTTTCTAAAACTGTAACACTATAATACAACTAGATAAGGATGTATTAAACTCTGCAGAATTTTTTTTTCTTCTTTTGTAATCTCTACTGAGTCAGTTGAAAAGGCTCCGAAATAGAGTTGGTAGCGGGTAAGAACGTTGTATCAGGTTCTCCAGGAGAACATTTGCAATTCGACCCTAGCACACGAGGTAACGACTATGTCGAGGATACTGAACAAATTCCAGGAGAATGGTCAAATCAAGACGTGCAACTCCATCAAACTGACGGAAAGAATCTCTGCTTTAGAGCGTGGGAAGAGGGAGTGGAAGTTTAGGGGAAGAAGGGGGAAGAGGCAGCAGGGGAGGTCACAGAGTACATCCTGCACAAGCTAAGGCTAGCTATGTTCATTTACCCTAATCTTAAGTTGGAAAACAGTCACAGGAAGGAATCGAGGAGACGTGAAGAAATTTTCCGACGATCTGGATTTTCATCGTCAGTTTATCCGAGAGAGAGAACAGGTTACTGGGTTGGTGGTGCTCCTTATGTGTTCCGCGTTGTATTCCAAGACCTGGAAATCGTTCATTCATTCCTTTATTCATCATCCACTTATTCGTTTGCAATAGAACTGAAAATGCATGAACGCATAAGCGCCTTGTTCAGTGCAAGTGCACGTTTTGAAATATTCAGTACGCATGATCAATAAATGAACCACGAAGAAGTGCCTGAGTTCAATCAAAATAACCGATGAATCAAATTAGTGAAGCAAGGAATTCGAGGCGGGAGATGGGCGAGAAACTATCATACTTACCTATGAAGTAATGACCGGCACCGTAGACCTGAAAAAAAGAAAAAAAGAAATCTTACGATCCGGAAGGAATTCGTTGATAGACATACATTTTATTCTCTTGTTTTGAACCACCCGCTCACCCACCCACTCTCATTCCCATCATTCCCCCCACCCATCTCCACTCCGTCATCTTTCTCTTGCCCTGTTCACCGATTTCGCTTTGAAGAAACGTACACAGCGAAAGAAACAATAATATTCAGGAAAGATTTCGCTTCTCTCTCTCTCTCTCTCTCTCTCTCTCTCTCTCTCTCTCTCTCTTCTCTCACCGTCCCAACCTCTCTGCCTCCAACCCTGTCTCTCTTCCTGTGCGCCAGCTTCTTTCCAGCACATTACCGACTAACAAATTGAATTCTAATGTCACTGTCATGGTATAACGCTCGATATTTTCTGCAGCCCAAAATGATCTTGAAATGTTTATGGAAAGAAGTTTGTTTTTATAGGAGGAAGCATTCTTATAGGATGGGGGCACAAAAGTAAATCCAACATTTTGATTCGAACACTGGAAAGAAGCGTACGGTGACTGTACAGATCAGGGCCCAATTTTCGCAGCTTTATCTATTTCAGTTTATTCACTGACTATCAGTTGTCGCCTGGCGGAAAAGACGCCTTTTCATCGCGGTGAAAAACACCAATCGTTTTAACAGATTTTTATGTCATCAACCCTTTAAAAAAAAGTCCTGACAGCTCAATTGCGTTATTAAGACAGAAAACCTAAATCGCTCAATAACCGAAGATCGAAAGATTTATGCTTTAAACAGTTTGATTGTATTTTTCCAAACCTGCAAGTCAACAAGATGGGTTGGGGAGACAGTAGGCACTGGGAGCAAGGGCGGGGGAAGGAATGGAGAGACTGAGGGATGAGTGTCTAGGGTATGAATTAAGGGTAGCTGAAGAGTTGGTGGCGGCGTGGAGGGAGGGAGGTGAGAGGGGGGGGGGGATCTCGCCAGGTGCACAGATTCCCGATTTTCATGATTCAACATAAACCGTCTTCAAGAAAGATGTCCTTTTGTATCCCCCTCCTGTACGAAGGTTTGTGTTTAATATTAAAGGTATTGAGACCAACTGCTGTTTTTTTCTTCTGTAGGTATTTTAGAGCATCCCAATTCCTCCTGCAACTAGACTGACCTTGATCTTTGACGGAAAGAAACTAGAGGGGAAGGAGGAGAGGGAGCCGTGAGGGGGTTGGTACGTACAGGGATACATAAGGAAATTTTTCTAAAAAATCATTTTCATTTAATAAGTTCTTACTGAAATGACAATATCCTTATTTAGCACCATATACTATTGTGCATGAAGCTCGGAAAAGCATCTCTCAAAGTAGCAAAACCCATTCAGCACATGCTAGTTTGAGAAAGTTGCTTTCCGTATTCGAGCCAGAAGAGTACACGGGGTTAAAATTAATGTGGATATTGCCGTTTATTTGATACCCATTACCAAAGCTTTATGAATTTACTGAAATAAAAAGATTCTCTCTTGTACATCTCTCGCCACACCCCCACCTTCCCACAAATTCCTGCCTCTAATAAAAGAGCTTTCTGTCAAATAATTTAGCTGGTTTATATACATCTACTGGCGCTATATATCCTCTATGGCATTTTGATGCATTGCTGTTCTCAGCACTCAAAATGACCTTGCCTTTTTGACAGAACGAAGCCCTTATACAGGACAGGGTACGAACAGAAATCTTTCACCTATTAAGTTGCCTGTTATTATCACTGCACATGATTAAACATCTATGCTTTGTCGTAATCAACCTGTTCAAAAGTAGGCATATGCACTTTGAATCGCAGTCAAATTCGTCCCCCTGGATACTCATATCTAAAAAAAATCGTTCCCACCCCATCCTTCTCACCCCCCGTCTTTATCTTATTTCAAAGTGTACTCTATTACCGCTTCGAGAAAACAGATTTTAAAGTGTGAAAGTACGGAACTTACCTTCCAACCGTAGAAGACAGAAACATTTTCGAAGCTCGCCTTCACATCATTGATGGATACTGTGGTGATGAACTCGAAGAGGATAAATTCTCGCTCACAGCCAGTTCTTGCGTCACTTGTCGGGTCGACAATGCCGCTAGCGAACACCTCTGGAGCCCACAAGCAGACGGCCACCATCAGTAACACCGAGCGAAAAAATTTTCTGGATGACTTCTTAAGTACTTGTTCGCCTACAACTGTGGAGAAGACCCGCGCTCAGAGTGCAGTCTCAACACACTACCAGCCTCAACTCTTGTCAAAACGGCGTCGTTCGTGAGCGGGTGTTCACAAATAGACTGCAGAGACGTTCCTTCGTTGCTGAGCAGAGCAGAACGGATTGGCGATTTTCTTTTTTTTTTTTTTTATAGACCTGATCGTGTTGTGAGTGGCATGATCATAGGTAAAAAAAAAGAAATGTTGGACCAGTTCTTTTTGGGTGTTTAAGAATTGTGTCCTATATCTACAAAAGCAGAAAATGTTACAATATAACGTTTGAATAACAAGATGTTGAAACCTCATCATATATTCAAATAATTATTCACAATACATACTCGTACCCAGTGTCAGTGGCAGAGGATCAACTACAAATAAAAAAAAAAAAAACATTTAAGAAGGAAATCTTACATGATGTAGGGGATAGTAAAGGGCAAATAAAAACGAATGGGATGGATAGGGAGCAAGAGTTACCCTACTTGTTCGTTATTTGGTGTTAATAATATACAGGGCCTGTTGCAAACTCAAATTGCCAAAGGAAAAACATCAATAAATAAACGAAAAATTAAACAAAAACAAGACTAAAAGCTAAAATTCTGATTCAATAAAAGCAATTGCAACGGGGGGGAAAACATACAAATCCCTCCGTCTCAAGGACACTGGTATAAAAACACTTGTATGAGTTTGTGTTTTTGGGATGTTTCTTTCTGTATCTCGAGGATGCGATTACTCAAACAGGCTGGACGGTTTCTTTTGTGTTCAAGGATTGTTTATAACCTGTGGACAAAGGTATGAAAATATTGACTTGTCTTTTGTGCGCGTTAATGCATTCTTGTACCTTTTTTTTCCCCTTCCATTATGGTCCAGATGGAGGATACAAGAATGCTTTAGCACAACAGAAAACAAGCCCAACGTTTCATACCTTCAATCTCAGGATGCTACAATCTTTGAATACAAAGGAAACTGATCCAGCCATTCTTTTTAAACCGTATTCTTAAAACACAGAAAGAACATCCTAAAACATGAAAGAAACTAATACTATAGTTTTTGTACTCGCATCCTTGAGATAAAAGTCTGTGTAAGATTTTTTTTTTAATTAGGCTATTTCTGTTGCTATGCTGCATTTTAGATTTTCATACTGTTGTTTGTTTTGTATCTGTTCATTCACTTGTGCAGTCTGAATTTCTTATAGGCCCTGAATGTTTTTTAACATAAAAAAAAAAAAACAAACACGTAGTTCAACTCTTGCTCCTTACTTTCCCCACCCGTTTGTTATTTGCTGTTTACTCTCCCCTGCCTCATTTCAGATTTCCTTCCTAAATGTTATTGTTTTTTTTGTTATTTGCAATAAATTATCTGTTAATGCCTCTAGCATGAGTATGTAATATGAAGGATTATCAGGATATATGATGAACTTTTAGCAAGCTGCTATTCAATTCTTATATTGTAACATTTTCTCGTTTTGCGCATAGTACAACACAATTCGTAAACACAAAAGAGACTGGTCCAACATTTTTTTTTACCCACGACCTTGTGACTCGCAATACGATCAGGCCTGTACAAAAACCCACCAAGATTCCGTTCTGCTCGAGCAGAGAACGAACATCTCGCTTGTCGCACTGTGAACACCCGCTCACGACACGACCTATTTGCCAAGACTTTAAGACTCGTAGGGTGTTGAGACTGCACTTTGTAACTCCGGTCTGCTCCTCACAGTTATCTGCGAACAACCACCAAATAAGTCATCCCGAAAATGTTTCGCTCGCTCGGTGTTACTGATGGTGGCCGTCTGCCTGTGGGCTCCAGAGGTCTTCACCACCGGGAATGTCGACCTGGCAGTGACACAAGAACTGGCTGTGAGAGAGAATTCATCTTCTTCGAGTTCACCACCACCGAATCCGTCGACTACGTGAAGTCGCGCTTCGAAAGTGTTTTCTGTCGTCTACTGTTTGAAGGTAAATCCGCAGCTTCCACAGTTAAAAGTCTCTTCTGCTCAAGTTTTGTTGTAGCAGTGATAGAGTACTGTTTGAAACAGAAAGAAGACGGGAATAAGCACGGTTTGGAAGGAGGGCATGGTAATGGTTAAGGAAGGCATATAACATGAGAGGCAAGGGACGAATTTGACGTTGTTTTATAATATGCATATGCCTACATTTAAACGGGTTGATTACGAGAGAGCATAGATGTTTGTTCATGTACAATGGGAAGAGTAGGCAGCTCAATAGGTGAAAAGATTTCTTTCCTATCCCCTCCCGAAAAACAGCTTCGTTCTGTGTAAAAACAAGGACAGCTGAGTTCCGGAACATGGCAGTGCGTTAAAAAAAAATGTCATAGAGGATATGTAGTGTCAGTGGGTTTAAGCACTTAAACACATCAACTGCACTATTTGGCGGAAAGGAGTTTTTTTTAATGGGGGCAGAAAATAAGGGAAAGGTGGTGGGGGTGTACAAAAGGAAACCGTTTCTTTATTCCAGTAAATTCATAACACCTTGGAAATGGCTATCATATTAGTGGCAATATTCACATTAACCCCCCATGGACTCTTCTGTTTGGAGTACGGAAAAGAAACTTTCGCTGCGTGTACTTTGGGTATGCTACATTGAGAAAACGTTTTTTTCTGTACTTCATGCAGAGAGTACACGGGGATGAATATGGAAATTGCTATTTCAATAGCCACTGATTTTAATTAAAAGTATTCTGTAGAAAAAAAAAAAATGTACTCCCCGCACGTCCTACCCCGTTCACCCCCCCCCCCCCTTTCACCCCCCCCCCCCTCCCCCCCCCATTTTTCTCCCCTCTTACTTTCCGTCAAAAATCAAAGTCAGTTTGGTCGCGAGAAATACTAGCGATGCTTGGAAACGCCAACAGAGCAAACAGCAATGCCATTAGATATAAATACTTTCAGTATTTAACACCAACCTTTGGAGGGAGATACAAAAGGACATCTTTCCTTAAAACGATTTATACTGAATCTTGAAATTTAGGGACTCTGCGCATATAGCAAGATCCCCAGCACTTCCACCCACCCCGCCCTCGCCCTCTCTGCCACCCCACTGCTTAGCTATCCTCGATTCTCTCACACCCTGCACACGCGCGCATAAGCACGCACGCATGCACCTCTCCCTTCAATCCTTCCCTTTCCCCCTCTTTGCCCCTGGTGTCTCCTATCTCCCTAACCCCCCCCCCCCCCCCCCCCTTTTTTTTTTTTTTTTTTTTTTTTTAAACCACAGTTTGGAAATCGCGCTCAAAGAGTTAAAAGCATTGAACATCTTTTTCGCAGTATTCTTTGGTCAAAGAGCAATTTACTTTTGGGGTTGTTGCTGTCCCCTTTTCTGTTCCACCTCGGTGGCACTGCACCCCACGCCGCTCATTCCGACACCCCGTCCCACAGCCACAGCCTGCCCCATCCTCCTGCAGCCCCGGCACAGACATTCATTCCACGCGGAGTTAAGAGTCAACCCACCGGAGGAGACACTGCATTGTAGCCGAGTCACTTCGGTGGTGTTCAGTGGCGCCTGTTCCGATCCAACATACGCAGGACGCCACCTAAACCCCCAACTGACAAGAATTGCTTAGTCGTGGAGCCGGCGTGAGTGAGCCCTCCTCTCGGAGGGTTCCAGCACGTCCGTCCAATGACAGCCCCCATGGACTGGCCGATACCGGTGACCCCGACGGAATCAAACCAAGACCACAGACGTGGAGAGGACATAAAAACTGAGGTCACCATGAGAACAGGGCATGAAGGGCATACAGAATATGAGACTTTTTTATGCTGATTGATGAGAATGAGGATGATGACGCTACAGATTTCCACTCTGGTCTGACACTGCATGACAGGGATGTACTCTACGCTTCCTTTCATAACATAACCCGGCGTCAGAAAGGCCCGAGAGATACAGACACATGCAGTGTTGGTCAGGAAATTGAGCAATACTGTCAGTTAAGTCCATTAAGTGGATGAAACTCGACTGTGTGGTCTCAGTCTTCCCAGCTGAGCCCGTAGCAAACTCAACTCTGAGTAGGAGCCGGTAGGGACAGAAAAATCATACATGGCTCTGGGAATCGAACCCACGACCTTCCAGCCGGAAGACCGCGACACTAATCACTTCGCCACTATGGCTGGTGCAATTTAGCTTTTCTGTTGTAGTAACGGCGCTTCTGGGCTGCACATGATCACTTTCTTAACTGGTGGCATAAAAATCTGTGAAAGGATTGGTATTTCACCATGACAAAAAGGTGCCTTTCTGTGAGGCGACGACTGATAAACTTAATGAATAAACTTAAATAGATTAGCTCTGAAATGTACTGTCACTATGCGCTTCTTTCCAGTGTAAAAGTAAATGTTGGATTTTTTTTTTTTTTTTTTTTTTGCGCCCTTCCCATACAAATGCTTCATCCCATAAACATTTCAAGATCATTTTTGATCGCAAAAATTGAGAACGTTCTAGGTGACTACAGAATGCACAATGCCATTAGAATTCAGGTAATTACAGTCGGTATTTTGATGTAAAGAAGTTGATAAGGAAGAGGCACAGTTGGGGCAGACGGGTTGGGAAGGGGAGGGAAGGGGGAGGGGGGGGGGGCGAAAATCTTTCCTGAATGTGATCACTTCTCTTTCGCTGTTTCTTCTAAAGCAAATTAATGGGTAAGACAAGAAAAAGGTTACAGAGTGAGGATGGGGGCGGGAAATAATACGAATGAGTGTTTGGGTGAATGATGGTTCAAACGAGAGAATAAAACATGTAATTCGATTAACCAACGAATCCCTTCAAGATTATAACATGTACTTTTATTTTTTGCAGGTCTACGGTGTCGGCCATTACTTAATCGGTAAGTATGGCAGCTAAACCGCCCATCTTGCTTCATTAATTATTCAATTGATTAAACCCAAGCACTTATGTGTTTTGAATTTGCATTAAATATTACAAGACGCAAGCTTTCACTGAATAAGTCGCTCATTCGTTGATACATTTTCAGTTGTATAATCAGTGAATAAATGGGTTAATCAGTGAACGATTTCCATTCATCACACAATACGCAGCACATAAGGAATACCTCTAACCCATTAACCCGTTCGCTCTCGGATGAACTGGCTGTGGTAGTAATTTCTACACCTCTCCTTCATTCCGTCTTGACCGTTTTTTTCAGCTTCATATCAATGAAAATGAACGTGGTTAGCCCCAGCTTGTGCAAGATTTACATTGTGCTCTCCCCTGCTGCCCCCCCCCCCCCCCCCCCCCCCCCCCCCCCCCCCCCCCATCTCCTTCCAAAACTTCTACTCCATCTTCCCACACTCTAAGGCAGACTCGCTCCGTCAGTCCGGAGTTGTCTTGATGGGGTTGTTGCCCTGGAATTTGTTCAGTGCACTCGAGACATAGTCGGTACCTCTTATTTGATGGACGAGTGTAAATGGAGAGTAAAAGTTCTCATTGGCTACCAACTTGTACTCCAGTTCGAAGCCTTTTCGAGCGACTCAAACCGAGACAGATAAAAAAAAAAAAAATTAATCATGATTTTCTGCAAAGTCAAACATATCCTTAACGTATCATTATGGTTTAAATTGAAATCAATATTGGAACAGACTGATTGCTCAAAGAATGCTAAAACTGTTGAGAAACCAAAGAAACTTGTTGAACTGGGTAACAGTGACTATATGACATGCTTTTGATAACGATAAATGTCCGAAAACTATTACATGCAACAAGTAAAAGGCTTGTCATGCGCTTCACGGCCGGGTGCGTGTAGCAGGGCCTTTATATTTGTATTTTTAAGTACTGACTCCATTTCGGAACTTTCTTCAAACTCGATCATATTTCCACTGTCCTGCTTGA
>JADBJO010001906.1:390000-394107 GCA_016801955.1 Conus betulinus | reverse complement strand
GGGCTTTGTAATCAACCACACAGGTATACGATAGTCTGTATTCTATGGATGAAATGAAGATTAAAACATTTGCAAGGAGAGAGAGAGAGAGAGAGAGAGAGAGAGAGAGAGAGAGAGGAGAGAGAGAGAGAGAGGAGAGAGAGAGAGAGGAGAGAGAGAGAGAGAGAGAGAAATTGGAATCATTATGCACTTTACTGGAAGTGTCGTCGTTATGGCAGCAAAAGATACCTTCTGATTGGCTTTTGTTCTCTTTTAAAAAACGGCCCGATGGACGAATATTGGTTTTTATTTCTGTTTAAAAACGGCCCGATAGACGAATATTGGTTCTTATTTCTGTTTAAAAACGGCCCGATAGACGAATATTGGATTGGTTATTTCTGTTTAAAAACAGCCCGATAGACGAATATTGGTTTTTATTTCTGTTTAAAAAACGGCCCGATAGACGAATATTGGTTTTTATTCTGTGTTTAAAAACGGCCCGATAGACGAATATTGGTAATTGTTTCTGTTTAAAAACGATCCGATTGACGAATAATCTTCACAGGCGTCAATGCGTTACGAATTCTTCACGTTCAATTCATAGCGTTAGTAATGTGGGCTAAATTATTGTTTATTTGCTGTGAATGTGTGTGACCACAAATTAATTTCTCAAATTGAGATAATACAGTTGACTTGACTTGACTTGACTCTCCGACATTACACCTCAGAGAAGGAGACCTCCGATGAAAATTATACTGACAGTTGCTGATTACCTTTTCGTGAAGAAAATGAATGGTTGTTTTCAGGGTGATAACTATGGTTTTGAAGAGAACTACTGTTTTGTTTGAATGATGATTGCTTTCATTAAGAAAATAGCTGTTTCCATGAAGAAATTGCCTTTTGTCATAAAACAATGATTCTTTTCATGGGGAACATTTTTCTTTTCATGAAGACAATTACCCTTCTCAATATGAAAAGTACTTTTCTCCTCAGAAAATCATTCTTTACACGAGAAAACCACGAATATTAATAAATGAAAAAAATGCTTTTTTTTCGTGAAAAAATTTTTTTTCTTGAAAAAAAGCTATTAGGACGATAACTAATTTTATAAAGAAATTAACCCCTTTCATACAAAAATCAGATTTCATGGAGAAAAAAAAGTTACTGAAGAAGACTACTTTCTCATGCTGAAATCAAAATGTCTTTTTTCCCCATCATAACTGAAAATCACTCTTTATACAAAGAAAAATCACCCTTTACATGAAGAGAAAAAGACTTTTCATGATGAAAATTATTCTATTACGATTTTTAAAAAAACGAAGAAAATGACTTCTCATGAAGAAATCTTTTTTTTCGTGAAGAAAAATCCTTACCCCCTATGGGGTAAATGTCACTCTTTCCTCCGTGAGTATTTTGTCTTCCTAATGGTGAAAAAAAAATGCCTTTTGAGGCTAGGAATTTGCCATACGAACGCCCCCCCCACCCCCATCCCCCACCCCCCGCCCAAATCCCTCCCTCCTCCCCTCCTTGCCTTCCTCTTTCCCCCCTCCGATCCCCCTTCCCCTTCCTCCGCTCCCCCCCCCCCCCCCCCCCCCTCCGCCCCCCCCCCCCCCCCCCCCCCCCCCCCCGTGTCCTTTCTTGCAGAAGACAACACAAGGCGGCTGAACAGTTCATTTTCAGGGGATTTGAACCATCATCCACCAGCTGAATGTGGCCTTGCCGCTGTCTGGCACCATTAAGAAGAATGGCGGTTCCTAATCTCCCCGGTGTCAAACCGTTTGGCGTCTGTCTGTCCACGGTCTCGCTGCCGGGGCCCAGACCATGTTCCAGACAGCTGCTGCTGCTGCTGCTGGTCGGATTGGGGGAGAGTTTGGAACAATTTGACTGAGTAATTGAAAGCGTGATGGTACCCATGCCTTTTCGGTCTCAGTTTCATTAAAGGGACGTCACTGCGTGCGAACTGCTGATCTATATCCGCTGTACCGCATCTGGAAGACTTTGCGTATACGTGGGCGCCCAAGGATTACAACTAAATGGCTTGACAAGTGATGAGATCAGTAAGGGAGTAGACGATGCTGGAAAATCTGAAAGGGAGGTCATTTGTGTTGGAACTCGCGTTCAGCGACAGTGACCCCGCCGTTTTCATGGGACAGAATGATGCTGGCTGGTGGGCAGGGCCACAGCAATTTGGTCCTGTCGATCAGCTCGTGTTCAATCAGAAAGAGAAAATTCCAGAACATGAGCGCGAGACCCTGTGCCTCCAAATGCAAACACCGATCTCCCGATCGTGATCCTGACGTAGGCTGCAAGTGAAGCATCCCCCTCTCCACATCTATATGTTAGACCAACTAGGAAAAGATAAGTCTGTTTGCAATGGAAAGACAGGCATTATCTTCCCCTGGTAGTATTTTTTTTCTTCTCCAGAAGGGGTCTGTTGGGAAGAAGGGTTTACAGACTAAATGCAGCAGATACCTTATACACCGCGCTGGTCGGGACCTCTAATCATTAGTTTTTCAACCCAACAATGCACAGAAACTACAACTGTCGGTGAATTCGTTGAAGAAGGGTTTACAGACCAAACGGAGCAGATACCTTATACACCGCGCTGGTCGGGACCTCTAATCAGTAGTTTTTCAACCAGTCAGTGCATAGAAACTACAAGTTTTAGTGAAGTCGTTGACATGTGTGTGTTAGTTTGTCAACAAATCAGTGCATAGAAAGTACAGCTTCAGATAAATTCGTTACAATGCGTATGTTACAATGCGTGTGTTACGATGCGTGTGTTACAATGCGTGTTACAATGCGCGTGTTACAATGCGTGTGCTACAATGCGTGTGTTACAATGCGTGTGTTACAATGCGTGTGTTACAGGTTTCTGTTCATTAGATTTTCAACAAGTCAGTGCATGCAAACTACAACTTCCGGTGAATTCATTATAATGCGAGTGTTGCAGGTTTCTATTCATTAGTTTAAAAAACAATTCAGTGCGTACAAACTACAAACTCCAGTGAATTTGTCAAAATGTTTATATCATAGATACCAGAGGAGTATTTTGCTGCTGAACAATTGTTTAGGTCCGCTTAACACACAAATAAGTACGTGACAAAAAACACCACTCTTTAAAAAAAAAAATCCTGTTCTATCAATTATGCAAGAAATGCAGAGCGGCACAATTGCAGCAAGATCAAACCAAGCAAAAGTGGAAGCTGCCTGCCGAGACCATCCGAATAAAAACCTCCCTCCCTCTCTGCATAGCTTTAGTGGAAGTTGCCTGCCGAGACCATCCCATAAAAACTCCCTCCCTCTCCGCATAGCCTTTTTTTTCTTTTAAATTAAATGGTTTAAATAAAGGTAATTTGTCTGGGCCAGATTTGCCTCATGATTAAGATTCATTTCTTTCTAGAACATGTTCGTATCTTCAAGAGCTACCTCCTGTGGTTGACTCCGTCCCCTTTTTCAGTCTGATCTTCTGTGCCAGCTCAGTGGCACCGTCCCCACATCGCTGATGCCTCGGCACCAGCAGTCCACAGGGGAGGGTGAACGTCAGGTCTTTATGTGGCAACCCACCAGAGGAGACACTGCACCGCCACCGAGGAGTCACTTCGGTGGTCTTAAGTAATGCTTGGTTTCATCAAGCATACGGATGACATCACCGACTAAGCCCCCCTACTGACGACATTAATTGCTCAGTCGGGTGTTGTGGGTGAACATTGCGAAATGAACATGATGAACCCCATCTTCTGGTGTTGGATGTTGAAAACATGCATGGTATGCAAACACTGTTTATTAACTATCCTCAAAACAAAATTGTATAAATCAACATCATCAGAACAGCGCAAAATTAGACAAGCAGCTGAACCTGGTGAAATCCATTTTCAAGAAATGGGAAAACCGTGTATTGTTTTTCCCTTTTGTGTTGTTTCATGAGAGAATGAACAGATTTGGGCATCATCACGCTCAGTTAAAAACAGTTCTCGCGCTGTGGTTTCTGTGACGTGTCAATGACACCTTATGTTCCTGTGATATGTCAATGACACCATATGTCCCTGTGATGTGTCAATGACACCCTATATCCCTGTGATGTGTCAATGACGCCCTATATCCCTGTGATGTCTCAATGACACCCTA
>JADBJO010001906.1:382500-385000 GCA_016801955.1 Conus betulinus | reverse complement strand
TTATATGGGGGAGAGGGGAAGGTAGGGATGGGGGGGGGGGGGGGGGGGGGGGGAGAGGGGAGTGGGGGGGGGGGGGGATGACGAGGGGGGTTTACTCGATCGAGGGAAGGGGATGGATGGGGGGGGTGGAGGAAGAGCAAGCTTGGGGGGGTGGTGGGGGGGTGGTGGGTTGTTTGTGTTTAAGCTTCACATACTGTAGATTTTTGATTTTCGCAAGACTAACATACCAGCAGACTGATCCCAGTTTGAAAACTAGGACCCTCATCTTCGAGCTGTGTGTGTGTGTGGTGTGTGTGTGTGTGTGTGTGTGTGTGTGTGTGTGTGTGTGCGTGCGTGCGTTGCGGGCGTGCGTGAGTGCGTGTGTGCCCGTGCGTGCGTGCGTGTCGTGCGTGCGTGGGCGTGAGTGCGTGCGTGAGGTGCGTGTGTGTGTGGTGTGTGTGTGTTGTGTTTGTGTGGGGTGTGTGTGTGTGTGTTGTAATGTGTGTCCTCCCTTTGTGCGTCGTGCATGTGTTTCGCTCCTTTCGTGTCCGCGTTTCGTGGTCTCTCGTCTCCTCTCTCGTCCCATCTCCTCTCCACTCCCCCTGCGCCTTGCACCTCTCTCGGCCAAGGTCCTCGTCTCTTCTCCTCTCTCCTCTTCCACCTCCCCCTTGCTTCTCCCCTCCCCCTCCCCTCTCCCCCCTCACCTCTTTCTCCTCTGCTCATTGTCACTCCCTGTGGGTGGGTTGGCCCCTCTCTCGTCAGTTCCTCCTTCCCACCCCCCCCCCCGCCCCCTACCGTCTGTCCTGTCCGTCCTGTGTGTATCCTTTGTCAGTCCTGCCTCTCCCTCTCTCTCTCTCCTTCATTCTCTCTCTCCTCCTCTCCTCACTCTCTCCCTCCTCTCTCTCCTCCTCCTCTCTCTCTCCTCTCTCCCTCTCCCCCCGCCTGTCTGTCTGTCAGTGTGCCTGTCAGTTTGTCATTCTACCATGTCCTGTTTTTCATTCTCTCTCTCTCTCCACATCTAACTGTCTCACTCCTCTTCTCCCTCTCCTCCAATCTCTTCTACCCTCTCTTCGCTCCTCTCTCTCTCATCTCTCTCCCCCTCTCCCCCTCACTCTCTCTCTCCTCTCACTCTCCTTTCTCCCCCCCCCCCCCCCCCCCCAATCACTTCAATCTCAAGTATCCATCTCGTCATGTCGGATATGAGACGGTGGGGGAAAAAGAAAAACAGAGCATAAGGAAAAAAAGACCCTCCCCTCCCCTCCTCCCACGTCACCTACCCCTCTCCTCTCCCCCCCCCCCCCCCCCCCCCCCCCCCCCCCTCTCTCCTCTCTACCCCCTCTCCCTGGAGAAACTGTCGATTAGGCGGTGAATATTTCTTGAACGTTGCGGACACTTTTTTTCCGTCTCTCTCTCTCTCTCTCCTCTCTCTCTCTCTCTCTCTCACCACCTCACTCACTCACTCTCTCTCTCTCTCTCCGCCCTCTCTCTCTCTCTCTCTTTTTCTTTTTCCCCTGTTTATTTTATTCGTACGTTGAACTTTCTGGCACAGGTCAGACATATACGATTCCATTACCGGCGACTGCCCAGTGGCGGCACCAGGTCATCATCGCAGCCTGACGCTGACCGGAGGGACACCAGATCATCATGGCACGGGTGGATGGGGGAGGTGGTGGAGGTAGGAGGTAGGTGTGGGGGCGGGGGATGGGGGGGGGGGGGGGGGTTAGGGTGGATGGAGGATACACAGAGGGTGTGGAGGGAAGGGGGGGGGGGGGGAGGGAAGAGAGAGTGAAAGAGAACAGGACGCAGGGGGCGACTGTAGTTTGCGTGCGTGTGTCTAGTTATAGTCCTGTTCCCTTCTTTTTTCTGTTGTTGTTGGGATGATGGGGGAGTATAGTGTGTGTGTGTGTGTGTGTGTGTGTGTGTGTGTGTGTGTGTGTGTGTGTGTGTGTGGTGTAATTCTGTGTGTGTGTGTGTGTGTGTTTGTGTGTGTGTGTGTGTGTGTGTGTGCGGGTGCGTGCATGCGCGCATGAGAGAGAGAGAGAGAAAGAGAGAGAGAGAGAGAGTGTGTGTGTGTATGTGTGCGTGTTGTATGTGTGTGTGTTGTGTGTGTGTGGTGTGTGTGTGTGTGTGTGTGTGTGTGTGTGTGTGTTGTCAAGTGCTGTTGCACTGCTCGCCACAATACACCACAAGTCGACCATCCCTGAACATATGAATAACAGAAAAAATAGGATGAGAACACTGATAGCTACAATGAAGGAATTCACAAAACACAACACAACACAACACATGATGACAATAATGATAATAATACTAACACTAGTAATAATGATAGTAATAATATGAATAATAATGATGATAGTAATAATGATAATAAGATAATAATGATAATAATAATAATAGTAATAACGATAAAGATAACAATAACAGTCATAATAAGAAAGAAGGAAAGAAAGAAAGAAAGAAAAGACTCTTGAACACTGACTGAGAAAAAAAAAATGAACAAAGCAGCATATCTTGCTAT
>JADBJO010001906.1:372500-377500 GCA_016801955.1 Conus betulinus | reverse complement strand
GAAATCCACGATCATCTCTGTAGTCTTTTAACATTAAGGTCAAGATAGTTTTCTTTGCATCGGGTTGTGAACAGTTCAGCTTGCTCATTGATTGTTGTGTGCGAGTTGGAGAGTCTTGAATGGCTGTATCATCGGAGTATTTGATGATAGGGGTTAATTCAATTTCAGAACAGTCATTAGTGTAAAGAGTGAAGAGGACAGGGGAAGGAACTGCACCTTGAGGAGAACCGGTAGATGTAGAGCGAGAGTCAGAAAGACAGCGTTGAAAGCAGACAGTCTGGGATCTTTTGACCAGGGGGTCTATGATCCAGAGAATAAGGTTAGGACACAGACATCAAGTTTAAGAAGTTTGAGAGCCATGAGATGGGCTGAATAGTAATGAAAGCAGATGAGAAATCAATAAACAGAATACATACAAAGGAACATGGCTTGTCTATATGGGTATATGCGTTGTGAAGAAGGGTGAGTGTTGCATCATCAGTGGATCTGTCTTGCTTGTATGCACACTGGAGTGGGTCCTGTGCATTTGGTGTCTTGGTTAGTAACCTGTGCAAAACAACTCTCTCTCTCTCTCTCTCTCTCTCTCTCTCTCTCTCTCTCTCTCTCTCTCTCTCTCTCTCTCTCTCTCAATCTCTCTCCTCTCTCTCTCTCTCTCAAACCATTCCATGACAATTGAGGCCGAAAGTCATCCAGTTCTTTCGGATTTCTTGATTTGGGTCCAGGAGAGATGATCGAGTTTTTCCCAAAGAGAGGGGACGGCACAAACTCAGAGTGACCATGAAAATAACAAACTGAAAACATAAGACAGTTGTGCAGCACAGTTGCGTAAGAGCCTACCACAGCTCCAATCGGGTCCAGCAGCTTTGTTCACTTTCTATTTTTTAAAGATAGGCTCAACAACAGAGCTGCGGAGCGGGGTCTCAGAGTCATTTTCCCTTCATCTGTCACTTGTTTATTACGAAGATCTTCTATGACAGACCACAGCTTTTCATTCCGGTCGTCTGTCTCAAAGCGGCAGTAGAAATCATTCAGTGAATTGGCATACTTAAGTCGATCTTCTTCTCACATCCTAGTTGTCTGCTGCGGTTTGTTCTGACCCGTTAGTATCTTTAATCCCCTCCACGTATCCCTCATATTTCCCGCCTGAAATTCCCCCCTCCACCCTTTCCCTGTACTCTATCGTTGCTCCCGTTACTTCTTGTTTTGAGTTTTTTTTTCTGTACCTTTTTGTCTGCCTTATCCCCTTCTTGTCGCTGAACAGCACAATAGAAAAAAAAAAGATGCCACTTAGAACGAAATAATCTTTGATTTTTTTTTCAATGAAAGAAAAGAAGGCTAAGTCAGCTTCAGCTGGCTTTTTTTTTTTTTTTTTTTTTTTTGCTTACATCCAGGTCTCAGCCACGTAGTTTGCCTGTGAAGCTTCCGGTGGTTCTACCTCGGAACACTTGTGTGCTCGGATTTGGACAGCTTAAAAACCAACCGTCTCTATTCGCCAGCTATTAATGGATACCTAAATCGGTTTAGGGAAAAGTTTGAAGGCAGCAGAAGAGGGGATGGGGGGGGGGGGGGGGGGGGGGGGTGGGGGGGGGGGGGGGGGGGGGGGGAGCTGGTTCCCGTCTTTCATAATTCCACGCCCTACTTGCTCTAAAACGTTCTCCACCGACCTTAAGGCGATTAGGTCAGAGGGCTTTTAATGTTTTGGGAACATCAGTGAATGGAAGTTTAAGCAATTACAAAAATATGATATAACATGGATATGTAAATTACGAAAAGCTTGCAGGAAATTTTCAGTAAAACAAGAACATTTATATACAAAAAAAAATCTTTAAAAAATTATAATGAGGCAAGATAGACAATCAGAGGAATAGCTGGCAGACAGACAGAGAGAGAGAGAGAGAGAGATAGAGAGAGAGAGAGAGAGAGAGAGAGAGAGAGTTGGGAAAATGGGAAAGGAAACACGTGATGTTGTGTGGTGTGTGTGTGTGTGTGTGGTGTGTGTGTGTGTGTGTGTGTGTGTGTGTGTGTGGTGTGTGACAAATAGCGAGACGGAGACAGACAGACAGAGAGAGAGAGAGAGAGAGAGAGAGAAAGCACAGACACACAGACAGACACACAGACACCCCATGAGGTGGGTTGGTGGCGAGGGAACCTGCATCAGTCTATGAGATGATAATGAAGTCAAACTAAAATGGTTAACTGGGCCCAGGGCCCGGATTAGCGGGTTTTATGCACAGTGACTTCATTAGGTACCCCCCCCCCCCCCCCCCTTCACCTCCCCCTTCCCTCCGCCCTCTCCGCCTTTCTTCTGCCCCCCCCCCCCCCTTTCCTCAACACACACACACACACACACACACACACACACACACACACACACACACACACACACACATACACACACACACACACATACATACACGCACACACACATACATACATACACACACACATGCACGCACACGCGCGCGCGCGCGAGCGCACGCAAACAAATACACACACACACACTCACACACCATACACACACGCGCGCACACACACACACACACACACACACACACACACACACATTTTGGTAACTCCATGTCCTGTCTCCTCGTCAAGGCTTTTGTTCTCAAACCAGTACCCTCACCTCACCTCCCCATACCCCTCCCGAAGGGACTCCTAATAGTGTGGATGTTGCGGCTGGTGCTGGAGATTTCGCTTCTGTTGTTTTTTTTGGCATTGTCGTTGTCATGAATGCCCTTTTGAGTTTGCTTTTCTTTCTTTCCTTTGTCTTTTGTTGTTTATTCTTTTTTTTCCCTCCCCACAAGCAGCGATTGAAATAAATGCGAAAGAGGGAGAGAGAGAGAGAGAGAGAGAGAGAGAGAGAGAGAGAGAGAGAGAGAGAGAGAGGGCCAGACAGACAGACAGAAAGACAGACAGACAGACAGAGACAAAGTCTCTCTCTCTCTCTCTCTCTCTCTCTCTCTCTCTCTCTCTCACACACACACACACACACACACACACACACACACACACACACATATATATATATATATAGAGATAGAGAGAGAGAGAGAGAGAGAGAGAGAGAGAATAAACGATAGGCCGAGCTCTGTAAACTGTCTAGCCAGTGCAGTCGTCAATGCTTTCTGTGCCTTTTACGTTTTTACGTATTGCGTGAAGAGCGCATTTAAAAATGGATGAACCCTGGCGGTCAGTGCACAGAAGGCAGAACGACACCACCGATAAAAAAAGCGACGATATTGACTTGAACGCTGCTGCCACCCCTTGCTCACACAAACCTGACTTGATGGGAGTGATTCACGTCCTTGGGTCAAGTTTGTCATGGCAGATAATCCACTGCTGGCAGCGCGAGTAATAAATGGAACTACCCTACCGCCCCCCCCCCCCCCCCCCCCCCCCCCCCCCCCCCCATCCACATCACTCTACCCCTACCCTCCCTTCGCCACCACCCTTTCCCCTTTCCCCATCTCCGCAATTCCACCTCCAACTCCCCCCACCTCCCCCTACCTCCTCACACATGCGTACCACCAATTTGCTCCATATAGTTACATGGTTCACCAGCGACGAATGGCATCTCTTAGGAATTCCAAGTAAAGCCTGTTTGACACGATTCTTAGGCGCTGTCAGCATTACTGTGACTGATGATGTTTGGGGGGTATGAACTAGCAGAGCGGACCATTTGGATCCGAAAGCATTGGTGCAACAAACTTCCTTTTATGCTGGTCGTTCTTCAGTCATTTCGGGGTTATTCATCTTTCATGGTACTTTTCTTCCAATTTCCCTACTCTATACTTCAGTGGCTGCCCAAGGTGATGTGTGAATTGTGGTTATTTTCCCCCATGGTGGTCAGAATGCCGCTCATTTACTCGAAAGCCTTGAAGGACATCGGCTAATTCCCTTGCAGGACGTCGGCTAATTCAGGCCAATGTCATTTGTGGTCGTTGAGGGGAACATCTTCTTTGTTGAAATGGCAGCAAGACTTTTAAGTGCGTCATGAGACAAGAGTACTGACTACTATGGCAGTCCAGGATGGAGGCATCCCGGGGAATGCCTGGCTGTGTGGACACGCCGTGATGGTCTGAGAAGCGGTCAGAAGAGCCACAGCATAGACAATGGACTTCAATGTGAAGTGACTCGGTCCTCACTCCCACATAAGCTGAGTCAGTTGGCTCTTGGGATGTATCACGCATGCCCTCATGAGTAACCAAGACATGCTGAAAGAAGTTTTTTTCATGGTTTTTCAATGATCTCTCATCTCACGAAACAGATTTCAATTCCAGGGAAGAACGGAACCAGAGCTCTAAAGGCACTGGCAGAGGCATCTGGAAAGAGTTCCAGCTGGGTTTGGTCGAGGAGGAAAAGAAAAAAAAAAAAAAAGCAACATACACCAGTAGGTGCGAGTGGGACTCCGAGAAGTATTGTCTTCAACTTCCGAACACACCAGCTGGGAGCGCCATCCCTGGAAACCTGCGCTGTGTTCACATAGGGTGCAGGCACACACAGGGCATTCCATTATGACGTCAAGGGATATAACTGCTCTCTGGCAGATGCTATTGTATAATGGCCACTGGATGTGACACGACAGAACCTCTGGCGGGTGCGTTCCCATGGGAGTACCAGCCCCACATTTTCATGACTGCAGAGCCCACCGGCGAAAAACGTCACCGTCAAACAACTGCCGTGTGCACCCCGCAGCCTCACTCGTTGCTGTTCCGCTGACAGGTGAAGACAGGACAACTCCAGACAAGGCCAAGCTTTCACCATGAGATCTTACATACTCTCTGAAGAGAATCCCAGGTCACAGTCTTTCCTGCTGTCAACAGGACTTTCCCTGCGGCCAGTGAGTCTTACCTCACCGTCACTGGACCTTTTCCCCAGAGTGGGCCAAACTTCATGAGGTTGGCATTTCTCAACTGAAAACACGCGCCTGGTAGCTAAGAGGTCAAGACATCCGTCACAAAGTCGACTTGCTCTTGAGACATTTGACACAATACAAC
>JADBJO010001906.1:357500-367500 GCA_016801955.1 Conus betulinus | reverse complement strand
CCGCCGGGCCGTTTCGGTACAGGGGGATTTTTCCCTCGGAGTTAACATTAGTTCTGACTCCATTTCCCATACAGTCCTTCGAATGTGAACGCACGCATAACATCTTGCACACACATAAAATCCCATCAGCAACTTTCGGAAGAGAAGGTCAGTTTGGCTGTTGGTATGGATGACATGTTACACATAGCATGCACCTTCCCCAAAGATGGAGTATGGCTGCTTTAATGGCGGGATAAAAAAACGGTCATGCACACAAAACTCCACTCCCTTTGTTGGGTACATGGGATTAAGTCCCACTAAAACACCAAACCAAAGAATAGATTTCAAATCTATGCCCTCTCCCCTCTCCCCCCTTTCCCCCTCTTTCTTGCTTAGGACGGTGCGAAAGGCCCGACTGACACGATCTATGACACAGGAAAAATTGCGTCACGGTAAATGCGTGCCGCCTTTCGTGCTTAGCAGCCTACCTCCCTTCCCCCCTCTCAACCCTCCCTCCCCATGCTGTGCGATACTACGCGGCGTGGGATGTGCGTTCTAACAACAATACCCTGTCCCACCCCCCCCCCCCCTCTACCCCGCGACACAAAGGCATGTTGCCGCATTCTCCACCGACACCACCACCACCACCACCCCACCCCCCCCCCCCCCCCCCCCCCCCCCCTTTCATACCTACGGTCCCCGTCCTCGCAGACACCTACACGTGCTCGCGGACATGCGCGGACACCTATGCGGACGCATAAATTAACTGTGGCTCACGGACAACTCTACGGATGCATAAATTATCCCGTGCCGATTAGGTTCAAACAATTTCCGAGGCGATTGGTGACTAGACTAAATCCCTCCCCCCTCTCACCCCTGATGGGTGAATGACAGTTTGTCGAAATTTGATTCGGCAAGCGAGAGATTCATATAGCAGACACACACAGGCGCAACTTCACTGACCCCTCAGGACTGCCTGTAGACAAGAGCAGAGGAAGACAAAGGGACAGAGAAGGCCTAGTCCATTCTTGGTAAACTCCTTGATCTCAAGTCATTCCCTGTTCATTCCCAGGAAAAGTGAGTTGAACTCTGTTTTTTTTGAATCTATGTATTGATTTTATGTATGCTGTGTGTGTTAGCATTGTAACTTTGTACAAATGCTTAGCAACATTTATCAAACTGATGAATGATTATTTTGTGTAGTAGTTTGCTTGCCATCATATGGCAAAAGCTCTCTCCCAGTGGTTTTGATTTTTTGTAACAATCTGACCACTGCTCTTTGTGTTCACCCTGACTTTTGTCAGTATGCAACCCTGTCTGTTAAGATAATAATTCAATGATTAATTTTGATCAGGAAAACAGTATGCCTGTGCTAGGTAAAAACTGCTACTCTGATTTATAAATACTGGTGATTATTGGGATGATTTGTAGTGTATGACTTTAAGTCTACACCTCATGTGTACTTGGACTAAGCATAGCCCAAGTCAGTGTGATTTGATTCATATGAAACAAGGAAGAGTGTATAACTAAAACTGTAACATTGTATTACTGTCTCCTACCCTTTTGTAAGCTTAACTTAGCCCATTAAACAAAAGTGGAGGTTAATAGTTATAGCAGAAACTCTACCATAGAGAAAACTTTTGCTGGCTGAGTCTCACACCCTCTCTGAAAGAAAGAGGAAAAGGGTAAATGTGTGCACTCGACAAGCCAGCCATCAGATTCTCACCTACAGATCAAGTTCTCTTTATCGCAGAACTGGGATCCTGGTCACGCTGCACATCACAGTGAACCAGGAGCTGGGACTTCGCCAGAAACCAGGGCGACACCAGACAACAAATCTACACCAGTGGGGCAGTCACCAGCCACAGGAGAGATCAACTATTCTCTCCGAAGCAAAGCTAAGTTTGCTTACCACCTGGACTCAAACCCATCAGACCCTTACCCTCACTTTATGATGAAACAGTGAGAACCTGTCTATGAGTACCATTCTGGCTACAGCACTGGGTGCTAGCAAGCAGAATGGATGTATATAACCATATACATTCAGTGTAACTTAGACAGAACCCCTGTATGCCAACTTAAGCTTGCTGCACAGAGTGCAAGCGAGTAAAGTAGGAGTGAGGAAGGACCCCTCATTGTGGTAGTCCAATGAGAACTGAACACAGCCTATGGAAGTGACATGCCATTTCTTATCTATGTGTAAGTAATAAAAAGTTGATGTGTGAAAGTGCACTTAACTTGTGTCAGTTCCCTGTTGTTCAATCGAATGTTGAATGTTTGAACTTCTCTCTCTTCAATTCTGTATCTCGGAGCTATAAGTACTTGTAATTAAGAGTACAGGCCTAAGGAAAAATTATCTCAGAGCCATTCTCTTGTATTTTTACCAATACCCGGAACAAATAAAATTTCTTTGATGACTAGTACCGGAAAGTTGCTCCTTCCACCACTAGTAAGAGAGGGGGTGTAGGTGAAATGTAAGATAATTCTCATAAAGACTTTATTCCAAGTCCTTCCCCTAGAGGACCCAAACTTGAAAGGAAATACGGAAACATCCCTCTGTCTGTCTCTTCCCACCTTTCCCCCTCTCTCTCTCTCTCTCTCTCTCTCTCTCTCTCTCCTCTCTCTCTCTCTCTCTCTCTCTCTCTCTCTCGTTTAACCAGGAGGCTCTCAGAGTGTGTGACGTCTTTACGGATTTCTAATTACAAAACAAAATAATGAAGATTTCTGCAGTCACCTGATTTATTGTAACTGGATACATACAGTATCTATTCCTTCATTCCTTCTCAATCCTATTTTTGTCTTGTGGCACAAGGCCAATGTATAATAAAAACATTTCTTGCGTCAGAACTCTCTCTCTCTCTCTCTCTCTCTCTCTCTCACACACACACACACACACACACACACACACACACACACACACACACACACACACACATGCGCGCGCGCGCGCTCGCGCGCGCGCGCGCGTCCACAAACGCAAGCACGCACGTACACATAGACAGACATAGATAACAACAACAATAACAACGGGCGCGCACACACACACACACACACACACACACACACACACACACACACACACACACACACACACACGCACGCACACACACACATGTATAAAACAATGCTCACTGGCCAAAAGATATTCACGGATGGATGGCGAAACATATCCGCACAAAACACATATTGCTGCTAGGTTCAGGATCGCATGTTGAAAAGTCCTGAACTTTAAATGCTCGGGATGGTATCTTCCATAACTAATTCGGGTTTGTCTGGACGGGTCAATGTGCTGAATTTCTTCACAACGCCTACATCAATGATTCGGCTGATAGACTCTGGCAAAATTGCCATGAAAGCATTAAGATGAGCAAGGCGTACTGTTCGTTTTCCAGAACCTTCCAAAAAGCTGCTCTTCGTGAGAAATTGCTTTTATTTTCATATTGGTAAGCGTATTACATTGTATTTGAATCCAAAATTCTGATTGAAAATATAAGGACCACAGTCGATCAGTACCGATGTGAGAAAAAAAAAACAAAAAAAAAACAACAAAAAACAACTCTAGAGAGTGCATCAGTACTCTTATTATACAAACTCTCAAGAGTGCATCCGTACCCGGATACAGAGTGTAGAAAGAATCTTATGGTTTTTTTCCTTCCTGCCGGAATGCAGATGAAGATCAATGGCACATCCTGCTTTCTGCTCTGCCTCAGGAGGGTCGCCGTCTTGTGGCGGTCGGAGGGTTCGCACGGTCCACTGATTCCTTTGGCCGTGCTGGCGACACAGTCGTTACTGGGATGGAGCGACAGCTTCCCAAATGGTTCCAGAGCTTCTAGGCTGGCACAACCACGATGCTGACCCTTAGGATCGGAAATACTATTGTTATAAGAGAAAAAAAAAGACTACAAACACATACCCACACACACCCCGGCTCGCGCACACACCCATACCACATTCTCACAGACCAGACAGCACACACACAGCACACACCCAACACACACGCACGCACGCACTCACGCACAGCACACCACACTCACACCCATGCACACACACACACCACACAACACAGATACACACACACACCACACACAGGNGGCAACAGAACACACAGACGACACCAGACACACAAGACACAGATACATACAGGACTAAGTACAGAGAGAAAGAGAGAGAGGCGAGAGAGAGATAGAGAGATGAGAGAGGAGAGAGAGAGAGGAGAAGAAAGCAGATAGACCGACACACAAGACATCCACACCGACAGCACAGCGACACAGAGACATGGATAGACATACAGAATCAGACACACAGACAGAGAGAGAGAGATATAGAGAGAGAGAGATAACATACATACAGACAACAGACAGACAGACAGACAGACAGAGAACAGAACTGAACGACTAAAATAATGCAAAGAGGACCGGACGAATATGAGGGTATCTGCGTCAGCTCATGGACGCCGACTAAAGCCACACGGTTCTTTGGGATACGCACGGGCTTTCACCAAACGACTGAAGCCGTTGGTATGTGCTTCAAGAAACTGGGTGAATAAAAACAGGCAGAGGGAAAGGGGATGAGGAGAAACGGGAAAGAGGGGAAGCGAAGCGAGTGGTGTGTGGTGGTGGTGGTGGTGGTGGGGTGCCATTGGAGGGAAAAGGTGAAGAGGGATGATGGGGTGACGCTGGGGGTGTGGTGGACGCTGAAGAGTGGGAGGTAGAGTGAGCGTTAATCACCTATATATAACGGAATTCTGTTGGGTGAGGGTGAGGGTGAGGGGGGGGTGGTGAGTTTTCCAGTTGCTCGCTACACCGGCCCATCTACAACCACGACATGGAGCGCCGACTGTGAAATAATGATTAATCTCCATAAATCTTCTTTATATCAGGCCGAATTTTTGATTGCTGTCAAGTACAAAAACTAGGATATTCCAGATCGGGCAGAGAGACATCTACATCATTTATCACATATAAAACACCACTTATAACTCTGTAGAAATCATGCAAATAATGTGTATTCCAGACCTATCAAAATTATCTGTAAATTTATGCATTAGGTCAACAAATCAAATAGAAGGCTACGCGAATCATATTTCATTCATCATTTATTTTCCTACTTACCATGGTGTTAAGTTAAACGTGTAAGAAATCAGAATTACGTGTAGAAAAAAAAAGAATAATGAACTTAAGGCAACAAATCAGGAATTTCACTCATCGATTTGATGTTTCTTTCCTCTTCGATTGTGATATAATGTTGATCTTAATATTAAAAAAGAATTATGCATCAATAAGACATGAACCGAAATTCATGAGGGATTATTGTCTTCAATAAAGCTTAAAGTCTGAAGACATTTCACAAGGGGACAAGGATTTTATGAACCTACTGTTTTTGTCTTGTGATTCGTTTGCCTACTTGCTCGGTGGAGTTATAATCATTACTTTCGAAATTCATGAACCTAGTTATTGGTCCCATCGGTCCAGTTTTTGTGTGCAACGCTAAACCAAATGATTTCTTTTTTTTTTTTTTTTTTTTTTTTTCCGTCATAAAGTTGCCACGTGTGTTTAAAACTGAATTTCATTTCACTAATTTATAGATCTAGATCTGGAAAAATGTTCTCTTAAAATTCAAATAAGACCAAAAGATATAGTGGAGTTGAGTGTTGTGCGTGCGTGCGTGACTGCGTGCGTGTTGCGTGTGTGTGTTTGTGTGTGTGTGTGTGTGTGTGTTGTGTGTTTGTGTGTGTGTGTGGTGAGACGAGAGAGAGAGAGAAGAGAGAGATATAGAGAGGAGAGAGGGGGGGGGCATCACATGAAGGGAGGGAGGTGCAGGGAGCGAGACAGAGACAGGCAGAAAACAGGCATACTGATACGACATGAACATAAAAAATAAAAAAAGAAGTGACCAAAATCGAGAGTCATGAGAGAATGGGCGTAGTTTTTCGCACGCACGCACAACACACACACACACACACACACACAACACACACACACACACACACACACACCCCCACCACACACGGCACAACACACCAAACACACAGAGAACACCAACCCACGACACACACACACACCCCACAGAGATAGAGAGAGAGAGAGAGAGAGAGAGACAGAGACAGAGACATAGGCATAGAAAGAGAGACAGTCAGAACAGACAGACATTACAGGAGAGAGACGAGAGGGAGGGAGATCAGACATACAAGACAGTACAGACATACAGAGAACAGACAAACCCAGAGAGAGAGAAGAAGAGAGAGAGAGAGTGAGAGAGAGAGAGAGAGAGAGAGAGAGAGAGAGAAGAGAGAGAGAGAGAGAGAGAGAGAGATAGAAGATAGAGATAGGAGCATAGAGCGATATGCAGATGGAAACGATGATGAAAACGTAAGATGGATTTTCCTGCTTTAAAGCGAGAGAGGGGAGTGAAGGAGGCAGGGGTTGGAGAGAGAGAGAAGAGAGAGAGCGATAGAAGAGAGAGAGAGAGAGAGCTAGAGACAGACAACACGCAAACAGACAGACAGACAGACAGATAGTCAGACAGTACAGACAGACATAAAAACAGACTGTGAAAGACAGACGGACAGACAGACGGATATGCAGACATATGTTGTGTTGTTGGTGTGTGTGTGTGTGTGTGTTGTGTTTGTGTGTTGTGTGGTGTGTGTGTGCTTCCTTATGTGTGTATTTGTGTGTGTGTGGCGTGCGTGCGTGCGTATGTTGTGTTTACATGTGTGTGTGGTGTGTGCTCGCGGCGTGTGTGCGTGCCAGTGTGTGGGTGCCTGTGTGTGTGCGGTGCGTGTGTGCAATGTAGTGTGTTTGTTGGTGTGTGTTGTGTTTGTGTGTGTGTGTGTGTGTTGTTGTGTGTTGTTTGTGGTGTGTGTGTGTGTGTGTGTGTGTGTGCGTGTGTGTGTGTGTGTGTGTGTGTGTTGTGTTGTGTGTTTGTATGTGCGTGCGTGTGCGTGTGTGCGTGTGTGTTGTGTGTGTGTGTGCGTGTGTGTGTGCGTGTTGTGTGTGTGTGTGTGTGCGTGTGTGTGTGCGCATGCGTGCGTGTGAGCATCCGTGTGTGCGTGAGTGCGTATGTGTGTGAACAACTCGAAAGAGCAGACGTAGTATCATCAGAGAAAAGAGACAAACAACTCTCTACTAACAGCCTAGGTCACATGACAGGCAAGACGCGCGCGGCGCCTAAACTAGAGTCCAATTAACGCAATGGAGGCGTGCCGTGTCGCTAACTGCTTCCTTTTGCGCCAACGGAAAGCCAACTGCTACCTACAACAGTACCGCACGTACACAAGACAGGTGATTCACCGCCACTGAAGATTGCGAAGATGTCACTACAACACAACTGCCAACATTGTCTTTAAATCAGGATTTAGCTTAGAACTCATTGGCATCGTTTGAATCAGGATTTGGCTTAGATCTGATTGGCACTTTCTGTTTTGCTCTGTTCAAACCGATCAAAAACGCGCGACAAAGTAGAACAATGTACAGAATGTTTTTTTTTTTTTTTTTTTTTTTTTTTTTTTTTTTTTTTTTCCCTCATACATTTCATTGTTATTTCTGTTTTTGTCACCCACACATCTATTCTACTAAGGAAAAAAAACTGCAGGAAAAAAAAAAAAAAAGACGTGACAATCAGTTCTTTACTGATCCATGATTAATTTGACGACAGATTTATGCAACTAAACATGTATATAAGTAAAAATCTAGTTGTAAAGTGAGACGACTGCAGGCGGAAATCTAAACAATCTTACATAAATGTTATCGAACTGCGCCAAGAGAAACGTGGACAAACCGAGTCACGAGACAAAACACGACGCGTTTTCGACCTCGTAGGTCTTCTTCAGGCAAGACACAAACCAATAGGACAATGAAAATGAACGAGTTTGTCACTTAGCTTGGATCTCTTCAACGCAAGGCAGGCGTGAATGTTCAACGCTCGAAACGCGTCGTGTTTTGTCTTGTACTTGTTCTGTCCACGTTTCTTCTCTGTAAGTAAGGCAAATTAATACACACACACACACACACACACCACACACACACACACACACACACACACACTGTACAAACTGAAAGGGCAGTGGGTGGGCATGTGCCCGAGCGTGGGGATGAGTTTGTATATATGGGGGAGAGGGAAGGTAGGATGGGGGGGGGGGGGGGGGGGGGGGGGGCGAGATGGAGAGCAAGGATGAGAGGGAGGGAGGGGGGAGGAAGGGAAGCAGCAGGGGGCGGGGGTGGGGGGGTGGGGGTGGGGGTGGGGTGTTTAAGCTTCACATACTGTAGATGTTTTGATTTCGCAAGACTAACATACCAGCAGACTGATCCAAGTTTGAAAACTAGGACCCTCATCTTCGAGCTCTGTGTGTGTGTGTGTGTGTTGTGTGTGTGTGTGTGTGGGTGTGTGTGTGTGTGTGGGCGTGCGTGCGTGCGTGCTTGCGTGCGTGCGTGCGTGTGTGCGTGCGTGCGTGCGTGTGTGTGTGAGTGCGTGGCGTGCGTGTGTGTGTGTGTGTGTGTGTGAGTGAATGTGTATGTGTGCGCGTGCATGGGTTCTCGTGCGCTTCGGTGTGTGCGCTCTCTCTCTCTCTCTCTCTCCCCCCCCCCCCCCCCCCCCCCCACCGTCTGTCTGGTCCGTCAGTGTGTGAATTTGTCAGTCTGCCTCTCTCTCTCTCTCTCTCTCTCTCTCTCTCCTCTTCTCCCCCCCCCCCCCCCCCCCCCCCCCCCCCCCCCCCCCCCCCCCCCACAATCAGCTTCAATCTCAAGTTCCATCTCGTCATGTCGGATATGAGACGGTGGGGGAAAAGGAACAACAGAGCATAGGGAAAAAAGACCCTCCCCCTCCCCTCCTCCCACATCCCTACCCCCCATCCTCCCCCCCCCCCCCCCCCTCCCTCTCTAACCCCCTCTCCCTGGAGAACTGTCGATTAGGCGGTGAATATTTCTTGAACGTTGCGGGACACTTTTTGTCCGTCGTCCTCTCTCTCATCTCTCCTCTCTCTCTCTCTCTCTCTCCCTCTCTCTCCTCTCGTCTCCCCTCCCTCTCCCTCACTCTCTCTCTCTCTCTCTCGCTCTCTCTCGCCCGTGGGGGGGGGTTTGGGTCCCAATCTCTCTCTCTCTCTCTCTCTCTCTCCCCGGGGGGGGCCCCCCAGAAGTCTCCCCTCTCTTCCTTCTTTTTCCCTGTTTATTTCTTCGTACGGTTGAACTTTTCTGGCACAGTTCAGACATATACGATTCCATGAACGGCGACTGCCCAGTGGCGGCACCAGGTCATCATCGGCAGCCTGACGCTGACCGGAGGGACACCAGATCACCATGGCACGGGGTGGATGGGGGAGGTGGTGGAGGTAGGAGGTAGGTGCGGGGGCGGGGAACTGGGGGGTGGGGGGTGGGGTTAGGGTGGTGGAGGATACAGAGGGGTGTGGGAGGGAAAAGGGGGGAGGGGGGAGGGAAGAGAGTGAAGAGAACAGGACGCAGGGGGCGACTGTAGTTTGCGTGCGTGTGTCTAGTTATAGTCCTGTTCCCTTCTTTTCTGTTGTTGTTGGGGATGATGGGGGTATAGTGGTGTGTGTGTGTGTGTGTGTGTGTGTTGTGTGTGTGTGTGTGTGTGTGTAATTCTGTATGTGTGTGTGTGTGTGTGTGTGTGTGTGTGTGTGTGTGTGTGCGTGCGTGCGTGCATACGCGCATGAGAGAGAGAGAGAGAGAGAGAGTGTGTGTGTGTGTGTGTGTGTGTATGTTGTGCGTGTGTATGTGTGTGTATGTGCGTGTGCGTGTGTGTGTTGTCAAGTGCTGTTGCACTGCTCGCCACAATACACCAAAGTCGACCATCCCTGAACATATGATAATAATAGAAAAAAACAGGATGAGAACACTGATAGCTACAATGAAGGAATTAACAAAAACAACAACAACAACAACGATGATGACAATAATGATAATGATACTAACACTAATAATAATGATAGTAATAATATGAATAATAATAATGATAGTAATAATGATAATAAGATAATAATGATAATAACAATAATAGTAATAACGAT
>JADBJO010001906.1:342500-347500 GCA_016801955.1 Conus betulinus | reverse complement strand
GACTTGCTCTTGAGACATTTGACACAATACAACATTAACTTAAAGACACGAGAGAAACAGCTGGGTTTCCTTCTGTGTTGTATACTCTGTTCCTCACGGTGAGGTGTTTTGTTTCCATCCTCAACAAACGGTGCACCAAATTACGTAATGTTTTATGTAAGTATATATATATATATATATATATATATGTGTGTGTGTGTGTGTGGTGTGTGTGTGTGTGTGTGTGTGTGTGTGTGTGTGTAATGTTTGTGTTATACAACATTATATCAAATTATATTACATTATGTTACATTATATTCTGCATTGAGTTTTTTTTTCATCTCATATTCTATTGGATATTATTTTGTTATTTTCATGATTTCAGTCTGATATTTTCAGGTCCTCTCTCTTTGCCACGCGTTCTCTTTACCCGGTATTGGGTTTTCAGTTGTGTTTATCTCTGATGATTGGGGTTATTTTAGTTCACACCTGTGCACTCAACATTATTTTTGTCTTCATTAATTCTGTCTGGGTTATTTCAATTCATTTAAAACACACTGATGTGTGTGCTATAGGTTTCTCTGTATCTGTCTCTCCCTCCCTCCCTCCCTCCCTCTCTCTCTCTCTCTCTCTTTCTCTCTCCCACATCTCTCTTCACCCATCCTCTTTCTATTCTCTCTCTCCCCCTGTCTCTCACTCCTCCTGTCTCTCTCTCTCTCTCTTCCTCTCTCTCTTTCTCTCTCTATCCCTCTCTCTTCCCCCCACTTTCTTTCTCTTTCATCCCCCCCTGTCTCTCTCTTGCTTGCGCTCTTTACATCCCCCTCCACCACCCTCCCCCCTACCTCTCTCTGACTGTTCTAATCTTCATTCATTTTCCTCGACGTTCCCCGCTGCTGTCTTTAGTAGTGTTTTATCCTCCTCTCCAAATCTCCTTCCCTTCCTTTCCCTTCTCTCTCCTGTGTTGTTCCTTTGTCTGAATGTTTCTCATTTGACGGTGTTTGTGTTCTCCCTTATTTCCTCCTGCCTTTATTCGTTACCGGCAATGTTGTCTTCACTGAACAACAACAACAACACAACAACAACAACACACACACACACACACACACACACACACACACACACACACACACACACCCCTACACATACATACACATACACACACGCCACTACCCACACACACACACACACACACACACACACACACACACACACACACACACACACACACACACACTTACCAGTTTGACCTGTTGGAAGTTCAAATGTAAGCTCTAAATATCTATTAGCCCCCACCTCACTCCTTTCTGTCATGCCACCACCTTTCGCCCCACCCCCCCCCCCACCCCACCCCCACCCCCTTTACCCTTTCCTGCCACCCCCCCCCCCCCCTCCCCTTCCTTCTCCTCTTTTCCATCTTCCTCAAACTGTCTTCCCCGTTCCCTCAAATCTCTCTACTTCTCCATTCCCCTGTGCCCTTCCCCTTCCCCACATTCCCTTCTCTCTTGAACCCACCCCCCTCCTTCAGACATTCTGGTATGCATTTTCCAGCCCTTCTACTCTTTCCTGATTCTTCCAATGCTAGGTAGGCACTCAAGGTCTGACCAGCGCATTGGGCTAATGCGTAGGTCGGACATCTGCTAAGTCATAGCCACGAGACCCTCTTCTTCAATTCTCTCATCTTAGTTGGTCATTCATTTATCCATCAGCTTCAATCATGCGTAGTGTGGTCTCAAAACTTACCGGATGTGGTCTAGCGTATATGAACTAGTCCCGCACACAGTAATGACTCCTTGATGAAACTGAAACGGCCAAAATATGATATTAAACATGTAGTAGGTGAAAGTCGGTCATAATCAGTTTCCTCAGTGTCTGAACATAGAAGTCGAGTTTGATTATTTCCAAAATGTTTACGCAATCAAGGAATGACATTTTAGGCAGAGACTATTCTTCTAATCTGTCCTGGGGGGGGGGGGGGGGGGGGGAAAGGGAGAATTATTTAAGGACAGGCAAGGATGGATAGGGGACACAGAGAGAGAAGGGGGAAGGGGACAGAGAGAGAGAGAGAGAGAGAGAGAGAGAGAGAGAGAGAGAGAGGGGAGGGAGTGGGGAAAGGGGGGTAGGGAGAAGAAAGATAAGGTAGAGAAATACAGGGATAGACACTCACAACTGTTTGGGCGAGATATATAAAGAACTGATTAAGAATTCAGAAAAAAAAAATTTTTTTTTTTAATTTGGTTGTGCGAGATGTAATAAAATGGGTATGTATTTCACCTTTTCATTTTTGGAAAAATAAAATATTCAGGTTGTTTGCTGTTGGAAATTATCAGTACATGTGCACTTATGAAGAAGGCTAAAGGGCCAAAATATTGTGAAAAAGATGCTGTCTGCACGCTTGTTCTCTTCCAATTACCGTACATTTTCACTCTCACTCTCTCCTCCCCCCCCCCCTCTCTCTCTGTCTCTGTCTCTCCCCCCTCTCTCTCTCTCCTCTCCTTCTCTCCTCTCTCTCTCTCTCTCTCTCTCTCTCTCTCCCTCTCTCTCTCTCTCTCTCTCTCTCTCACTCCCATTCTCTCCCTCTCTCTCCTCTCTCTCTCTCTCTCTCTCTCTCTCTCTCTCTCTCTCTCTCTCTCAAGGACAGATTAGAATGGGCTCTGCCAAAGATCTGAATCCTTGATCGAATAAAAGTTTTCTGAGTTCTGACCTCTCTCTCTCTCCCTCTCTCTCTCTCTCTCTCTCTCTCTCTCTCTCTCTCTCTCTCTCTCTCTCTCTCTCTCACACACACACACACACACACACACACATACACACACGTACACACACGCACACACACGCACAACACGCACGCGCGCACGTGCGCACGCGTGTGCGACGCGCCTACAGAGAGGCAGGCAGAGAGAGAGAGAGAGAGACAGACAGACAGACAGACAGACAGACAGGCAGACAGACAGACAGACAGACACAGGTAGAGAGGGATGGAGGGAGGTGTGTGTGTGTGTGTGTGTGTGTGTGTGTGTGTGTGTGTGTGTGTGTGTGTGTGTGTCACATATCTAATTTTCGCTTTTTGAAGACACTTTGTTTCCAGAGAGAGATAGGAAGACCTGCATGATTTCGGGGAATGTTCTCAAGGTTTACATGCAAGTGTTTCACATCAGCAAGTAACCAGGATCCGGCAGCAAGCCTGATGAAGTCTGAACAGAACGAAACTGCTATAGGTGGCTGGTCCTGCCGGCCTGCACCCTGGACGAACCATAAAGCAAACATAGCGCTCTCTGGAGAAGTCCTACTCGTATCCCATTCTCTTCAAACTCAGATCTCTCCTTGAAAGTGATGCACATCCCTTTCTCTAAAGCTTTTTTTTTTCTTTTTTTCCCCCCAGCTTTCTGGACACCTGTTAACAAACGAACATCTTGGTTTTTGCATGAGCATTGTGCACACATTCCTCACAGAATGTTCCTTCTTCTTCTCCTCCTCTTCTTCTTCTTCTACTTCCTCCTCTTCTTCTTCTTCTACTTCTTCTTCTTCTCTTCTTCTTCCTCTTCTTCTTCTACTTCCTCCTCTTCTTCTTCTTCTTCTTCTTCTTCTTCTTCTTCTACTTCTCTCCTCCTCCTCCTCCTCCTCCTCCTCTTCTCTCTCTTCTTCTTCTTTCTTAGCTGTCCACCTCCAACCAATTGAAGATTCTGGCACTAACCTCTTTCCTTTACCTCTCCCGCCCCCTACCTCCCTTTCCCTGACCTCATCCTACCACCCCTACTCCACCCTTTCCTCCTCCTTCCCTCTACCCCTCACGCCAACGCACCTCCTCACCCCCTTCCTAACAACAACAAAAAATGACATTTCCTCACTCTGTTCACCTTCTCCGCTGGACCAAGGAGTGATCGACCATTAGACACACAGTACTCCCTACGGAACCCCAGCCTTGTTTCGACCCCAGGAAAAGCATCGTCAGGCGGCAGACAGACACGCTACTTGCTGTTTGAGCGGGGGGCTTTATCTGTCTAGTAACCGGGGGCTCAGCTCGCCAGTCTCTCTTTAAGGCTGTAACACGATTACGGCTGTCCATTTTGTCCCCCCTTTGTGCCGACGAGTCCTTTTCGCTAGCTGCTCCTTAGCTTTCAAGATGGGTCTAGTCGTTTCTCTCTGTCTTTGTCTCTCTGTCTGTCTGTTATCTGTCTCTCTCTGTGTGTGTGTGTCTCTCTCTCTCCTTTTCCATTCCCCCCTCTCTCTTTCTCTCTCTTTCTCTCTCTCTCTCTCTTGTCTCTCTCCCCTCCCCTCTCTCTCTGCGTCTCTCTCTCTCTCTCTCTCTCTCTCTCTGTGCCGCTCCTCCCCCTCTCTCTCCTCTCACCTCTCTCTATCTCTACCTCCCCCCCCCCCCCCTCATCCCTCCCCTCCATCAGTTTTGTGTTACAATCAATGCGCTCCCCGTTCACTTTAATTTTGTCCTTTGTGTAAACACGCGGAAGAGGAGGGGGTGCATGTTGTTTTATGGTGTCCTGTACTAAGTGATTCAAGGGTAAGGTATGTACATGTATAGTGCAACAAACATCCAAATCGTTCTCGACTAAGTTTACTTCTAGCATCAAATTATGAACGGAGGACGAGATTTCTCTGCCTTCATGTGTATAAAGCGTTTTAAGTTACGATCCAAAGTTTGTTTCTAAACCCTTTAAGTTTGATTAGTTGTGCTGTTATTATAATTTCGGATTGTTTATTTTCAGCTGTGTCCATTTCGTGAGTTCCGGATCCGTTCAGGTTTGAATACTGTTTATCTCCTGCGACTGGTGGTTGTAAAGAAGGAACTGTTTTGTGTCGATTAGATACAGGTATTCTGTTTACACACACTCGTGTCTTTGGAGAGAAAAAAAAAAACAATTTATATTAAGAGCCACTCACTATGAACACGCTATTCTGTAGTGGGGGCCGGAATAGTTCAGTTGGTAGAGCGTCGGACTCGTTATCCAAGGTTTGCGGGTTTCGAATCTCCGCCGGGCCGTTTCGGTACAGGAGGATTTTTTCCCTCGGAG
>JADBJO010001906.1:312500-317500 GCA_016801955.1 Conus betulinus | reverse complement strand
AAACGAACAAACCATTTCTAAAACTGTGAGTCGAAACGCAAATGTTTCAGTCCGAAGCAAGCGTGCAACATAGTGTTTCCACGTGTTTTCCTGTCTGACATAGTATTACATTTTTCCAAAAATAAACAGGTTTTGAACTTATTTTCCGCCAGATACCATTACACGACGAAGAGCTTTTTTTTGGTTTCGCAAAATACGATTTTTTTTTTTTTTTTTTTTTTTTTTTTTTTGCATCATCAGCCATGTATGATATGAAGGGTGGAATAACCACGCTTCGCTTGAAAATCCAACAGTACCCGAGAGCAGAACGGGCTCACCTTAAATTCTGAATTTGCTAAAAATGTTTCATTCCGCCAAGAAGGTCATGCATTAATCCTTGTCCATTGAACAGATTGCATGTAAACACACGTTGGAATGTTTGGAATGCGCTGGAGCATTTCATATCCTGCCAAATACACAAAGTTAAACAGATGTTGACATGTTTAAGTGACACTGGAGCATTCTAGACACAGTCGATAGAGAATTGTTAACAGTGTTAATTCTTGATTAGCGATCCTCCTTGGGGAATAATCACACTGAATACAACTTGTATACAGATCAGCGTCAAGTAATTATCAAACCCGGCTGACTGTCAATCGATACATTAATTTTTTTTCTGTCAATACCCTTTTGTATGTACATAGTTTCTATGCTTGATTTTTTTTTTTTCATGTGCTTGTTTCGTTTCTTTATGTTTCTCTTTCAAAAATAATGACAACGTTGCGCACTGTCCTCTTTCTGCGCACTTGTAAGTTCTAATATTATTTGATTGAAAAACATGTTAAAAGTGATCGAAATGCTAACGGACATAAGAACATTTAAAACCAAGTCAGTCAAATATCATCCAGATATTGGCACGCTTATCATTGACGTGACTAGAACAGTATAGATTCGGCCAATAAAATCATATCAAACATATCTTGGAACAAACTTAAAAGAAAAATCTTCTTCCGCCGAACGAAAGAAATAAACAATCACAACACAAAACACGACGCGTTTTTTCATCTTTTTGGCTTTCTTCAGGCAAAACAAACAATTCTCAAGACAATGAAAACAAAGAACGAACAGTCGCTTGTCTTACTATTATTATGATTATTGTCATTATTATTTTAAACTCACATTGTCTTCTACCAGGTAGCCTCGTTTTTTTTCCGTTCCACATCCATTTTGCGCCCCAATTTTGAGCTAGCAGAAAAAATGATTGTTCGTTCTTCGTTTTCACACACACACACACACACACACACACACACACACACACACACACACACACACACACACACACACAAGTTATTGTTCGTTCTTTCGTTTTCACACACACACACACACACACACACACCCACACACACACACACACACACACACACACACACACACTGCGCGCGCGCGCGCGCACACACACAATATAAGAGAGAAGGGAGGGAGGGAGGGGTGAGAGAGAGAGAGAGAGAGAGAGAGAGAGAGAGAGAGAGAGAGAGAGAGAGAGAGAGAGAGAGAGAGAGAGAGAGAGAGAGAGAGAGAGAATTGTCAGTACAGGTAAACAAAAAATCGCCAGGACAACAAAGCGAAGCTCCAGACAGAAAAATGATGTACGATTTCCGACTGGTGTGTGCCGTCACCAGAAAAAAACAAGCAACTGCAAATAAAACAACGAGAGCAATTTGACAGACCATGAGCAAGGATAAAAGGAAATACAGTGGACAGACAATAGACAGACAAAAAGAAAAGGAAATGAATACAGGACAGACGTACAGAAAATCTCCGAAAGTAGAAATGGAGAGATCAAATAAAAGAGAAAATAAAGGGAGAGAAAACAAGACCTAAAGAAAGGTTGAGACAGAGAGAGAGAGAGAGAGAGAGACAGACAGACAGACAGACAGACAGACAGACAGACAGACAGACAGACAGATAAACAGGACAGAGGAAGAAATAGGCAGAGAGCTAGAGAGAGAGAGAGAGAGAGAGAGAGAGAGAGAGAGAGAGAGAGAGGCAGACAGACAGACAGACACAAGACAGAGACAAAGAGACAGAGAGAGAGGAAGAAATAGGCAGAGCGAGGGAGACAGAGACATGGAGACAAGAGACACAGAGAGAAAGAAAGAAAGAAAAAAAAAAAAAAGAGAGAGAGAGAGAGAGAGAGAGAGAGAGAGAGAGAGAGAGAGAGAGAGAGAGAGAGAGATCACAAGAGAGAAAGACACTGAGATAGTAAACAGGCAGGCAGACAGAAGAAGTTGAGGCGAAAAGAAAGAAACATAAAACCCTAAAGAAAGAATCAAAGAAGAGAAGAAAAGAAACCCGCCCAGTAAAGCGACCTTCACACGTGAGGCGTGAAGGCTTCTTTCCCCTCGTCGGAATGTTAATGCCACGGGACGCAATCTCAGCCACCCGTTTTTGCTTACCTCCCCTCCCTCTCCTCGGCTTGACGAATCAAATCACGCCTGCTCAGTCAGCCCTTTTAACTAAACCTAAACGTCGCATGCCATTACCAAGTTAGTCTCGGAAACGAAATGAAAGGACGGCAAGGTAATTGCGGTTCGAAAGGTACTTTAATTGCCATCGCCCCAAACTGCCTGGGAACACTATAGACGCGGGCTTAGCACGTGGAGAACGCGCTGAATCCTCTTATTGACCAAGTCAGCAAGTGACTGTCTCTCCCGGGCCTGTCTGGCACAGGAGACTCGTTCAGCTTGCGCTGCTTTTTTTTCTATGTCTTTTTTCTCTGCTTTTTACAACAGTGTTTTATTATTATTATTATTATTATTATTATTATTGTTGTTTTTGCTTCTTTAAAACTTCTTTAAACGACAAGTATAATTTAGTCTTTATCTCATTCTATTTAGAATTTGAGTTTGGTGATTGTTTTGATTTTTAAAAATGTTCACTCAGCTTCAGATATTTTCTCCGGGGGTCAGTTAGGTGATGAACAGATATTCTTGTTTTTTGAACTTCACCCTCTTCGTTTCTGAAAAAAAGGGTGGAGGGGCAAAGGGGGGGGGGGGGGGGGTGGGGGGGGGGGGGGGGGGGGGGGGGGGGGGTGGGGGGGGGGGGGGGGGGGGGGGGTGGGGGGGGGGGGGGGGGGGGGGGGGGGGGGGGGGGGGGGTGGGGGGGGGGGGGTGGGGGGGGGGGGGGGGGGGTGGGTGGGGGGGGGGGGGGGGGGGGGGGGGGGGGTGGGGGGGGGGGGGGGGGGGGGGGGGGGGGGGGGGGGGGGGGGGGGGGTGGGGGGGGGGGGGGGGGGGGGGGGGGGGTGGGGTTTCACTTCTTGTTGCTACATTTTTCGACAGCCAATGGAAATGTGAGATTTTTTCAAATCAAAATGGCAGAAAAATTCAATGATCGCATTCTTAACAATGACAACATATTAACAAAAGAATGTTTTGTGATTTCTGTCACATGTATTAATTATATCATTCCGGACACAACAAAAGAGTAACATTTATTTCATTTCACTTTTTTTTTTCAGATATAGCGTTGACCAGATACCCGCAACTAAACTGAAGGGTTGGGATGGGTAGGGAAAGGGTGGGTGGGTGGGGGTGGGGGGGCTTGGGGTTGGAGGGGGGGGGGGGGGGGGGGGGGTAGGGAGCCATTAGGGGTCTTAGAACAACTCAAAGAAGGAAACATGAAGGACGGTGAAAACAGAGGAGGAAATGACAAACAAAGATTTTCATTATTCCAGATGAAAAGGAACGCTGTCCAGGAATAAAAGAAAAATCAACTATAAGAAAGGGTTAATGTAGAGAGAGAGAGAGAGAGAGAGAGAGAGAGAGAGAGAGAGAGAGAGAGAGAGAGAGAGAGAGAGAGAGAGCTTCTTTATTAACAAAGATACCAAGGAATGGTGTACAAGAAGAAAAAGAAAAAAAAATTATAAGAATAACTTTTTTGTGGGCACGAGCATAGCCGTCTAAGTGTTGAGGAAAAGGCTGAAAGAAGGCGCACCATCACCACCCCCACAGGGAAAGCCAAGACAGCGCTGAATTCACCACTGCCATCATGATCAGCCAGAAAGCTGAAGCCTTACTCCCTGACCATTCCAAAGGCCGAAAGGTCTTGCCCAGGGCAGTCAGGAAGTCTGACAATCATTTTCTACGATCGCTGTCCATGAAGACCAGCTGACGGAACCATTATCCTCCTTGCTTACAATGCCCTGAAAAACTGACCTCAGACATGAAACGTCCTGCTGCGGTCACCACCCCGCTGCCTCCACCCCCCCCCCCCCCCCCCCCCCCCCACCACCACCTCCACTTTCCTCCCTGCATCCCGTTCCCCCTCTGCCCTTCTTCCCGCAGCCTCTCTCTCTCTCTCTCTCTCTCTCTCTCGCTCTCTCTCCTCTCTCTCTCTCTCTCTCTCTCTCTCTATCTATCTCAACCCCTCCCCCCATTCCCCCAAGCACGAATCTTCAGTCCCAAACTTGTGTTATGGAAATGTAATCCCAGGTCTGATGTTTTACACATGCATTCGTCACGTCGCTACACAGCAGGCTACCAACTTCCACTCCCCCCCTCCAACCCTCCCACCAACCACTCCATCCCCGTCCCTTCCAGCCTTTCAGCCCTGTCCCCTCCTCCCCCATTATCTCACAGTCAAGCTCTCCGCAACCTCCCCCCCCCCCCCCCCCCCCCCCCCCCCCCCCCCAACCGAGACCCTTCTTTCTCCTTAAAAAAAAAAAAAAATCCTGGGGTCAAAATAGAGATGGGGTATCTGCATTTGCAATAAGGAAAGAGAATGAGTACGTGAAGATAATGGATGGACAGAATAAGTGAATGACCGAAGAACGGACTGATTGACTGACTGGGCGAAGGACTGACCTGAATTCATGAATGAATCAAAGGTCATGAATAGATGCATGCATGAATGTATGAATGAAGAAAGGAATGAGGCGGTTGAAACTTGCTCCGAACTTTCGTTGGCCTCGTGTACTTGTTGGTTACTTTCATAACTTCATTTCCTTTCATTTCACTTTAGGC
>JADBJO010001906.1:300000-302500 GCA_016801955.1 Conus betulinus | reverse complement strand
GCGCGCGCGCGCGCGCGCGCGTGTGTGTGTGTGTGTGTGTGTGTGTGTGTGTGTGTGTGTGTGTGCGTGCGCGCGCGCGCGCGCGCATAAATGTATGCGTGCATGCATGTGTGTGTGTGTGTGTGTGTGTGTGTGTGTGTGTGTGTGTGTGTGTGTGTGTGTGCGTGTGTGTGTGTGTGTGTGTGTGCGTCTGAGTGCGTCTGAGAGAGAGAGAGAGAGAGAGAGAGAGGTGTTTTGTGTACATGCGTGCGAACGTGCGTGCGTGCGCGCGCTTGTGTGTGCGTGTGTGTGCGCGTGCGTGCGTGTGTGGACATGGGTATGTGTGTGTGTGAGAGAGAGAGAGAGAGAGAGAGAGAGAGAGAGAGAGAGAGAGAGACAGAGAGACAGAGAGACAGAGAGAGAGGGGGGGGAGGAGGGTGTGCATGCGTACGAACGTGAAAATGTAAGTATTTCTACCCACGCGTCTCCCAAAAGGCTACACTTACGAGACTAATTCTGCTTCCGTGAAATCACGTGCACTGAATGTGTAAAGCCACTGGTGAAAACGTTCATAATGGAAGGATTTTGACAGGCAGGGAGGCAAAGAGGAAGACAGACAGATACACAGAGAACCACAGAGACTGACAGATACACAGAGAACCACAGAGACTGACAGATACACAGAGAACCACAGAGACTGACAGATACACAGAGAACCACAGAGACTGACAGATACACAGAGAGCTACAGCGGCTGACAGATACACAGAGAGCTACAGAGACTGACAGATACACAGAGAACCACAGAGACTGACAGATACACAGAGAGCTACAGCGGCTGACAGATACACAGAGAGCTACAGAGACTGACAGATACACAGAGAACACACAGCCACTGACAGATGTACAGAGAACCACAGAGACTGACAGAAACACAGAGAACCACAGAGACTGACAGATACACAGAGAACCACAGAGACTGACAGATACACAGAGAACCCACAGAGACTGACAGATACACAGAGAACCACAGAGACTGACAGATACACAGAGAACCACAGAGACTGACAGATGTACAGAGAACCACAGAGACTGACAGAAACACAGAGAACCACAGAGACTGACAGAAACACAGAGAACCACAGAGACTGACAGATGTACAGAGAACCACAGAGACTGACAGATACACAGAGAACCACAGAGACTGACAGATACACAGAGAGCTACAGAGACTGACAGAGATACACAGAGAGAACTACAGAGACAGAGAGACACACAGAGAGAACTACAGAGACTGACAGATACACACAGAGAGAACTACAGAGACTGTCAGATACACAGAGAGAACTACAGAGACTGTCAGATACGCAGAGAGAACTACAGAGACTGACAGATACACAGAGAGAACTACAAAGACTGACAGATACACAGAGAGAACTACAGAGACTGACAGATACACAGAGAGAACTACAGAGACTGACAGATACACAGAGAATTACAGAGTACTTGGACCTCCAGACAGGCAGAGAGGATGAAGACAGACAGACAGACAGACAGACAGACAGACAGACAGACAGAACGACAGTGGGTGTGATGGTGCATGGTTGGGGAAGCCAGAATAAGACGCGTGGGACCTAACACCACTGTGAAGAATGAGAGATGAAACACCCAGAGAAAAGGAAGAGAGAGACAGGAGAGAGAGAGAGAGAGAGAGAGAGAGAGAGAGAGAGAGAGAGAGAGAGAGAGAGAGAGAGAGAGAGAGAGAGAGAGACACTCAAGACTCAAGACTCAAAAACTTTATTACTCAAGGATAAAGATTTTAGGCAATGCCTATTCTCCAATCTGTCCTTGTTATTCTACAACATTCAACTAGACAAACTAGAGAGAGAGATTTTGACAAAAAAAGAGAGAGAGAGAGAGAGAGAGAGAGACAGACAGACAGACAGACAGACAGACAGTGAGAGAGAGGGAGAAAGAGGGACTCAAGACTCAAGATGGTTTATTCATATCAGGCCTCAACCCATCCTGAAGGGGAATGTGACCATTAGATGACTGGGGTGAGGACATGTAGCGGATTCTGATTAGAGCCAACGATGAATATCAAATGGAATCATGTACATGTCAGTCAGTCACAACACCTCTTTGTTTAAATCCTTTGTACAGAAAGAAAGCTTACGTACGTCTTCGGGCAGAATCGATGACATTAGAGAGACAGACAGACACACACGCACACAGGGCAGACAGACAGACAGACAGACAGACAGACAGCGACAGAGATCCAGACAAAGAAACAGAGAGACAGAAAGACTGACAGGCAGACCGACAAACAGACAGACAGACGGGCAGACATATAGGGAAGAAAGGGGGGGGGGGGAGAGAAAGAAAGAAAAAAATAAAGAAAAAAGGAAAAAAGAAAGAACGAAAGAAAAAAGAGAAAAAAAGAAAAAGATGAGAAAGACCGAGAGACAAAGAAAATTGAAAACAAAGGGGAAACAAATCAGAACAGAGTTAAACACATATTC
>JADBJO010001906.1:290000-295000 GCA_016801955.1 Conus betulinus | reverse complement strand
GCCGAGTTTGACCAAATTTGGAGAAAAGAGAAAAGATGGAGAAAAGATAGAATGCTGCCCAAAGACGAATCCATCCGATTCTGATGCGGATCCACGGCTCTCATTTGGATCAGAAGTCAGATCCAGAATCCGCCAGAAACAGTATGTAAAAATACGTGATCAGATAATCAAACAAAACGTGGTGGAACGATAAAAACATGGCTTAGGACACACCCACTAAATCTTCATGTGGACCAGTTTCATTCAACTCACATGGTTCACATCCCACTGGACGCTTCTCTCTGTGAAAGAGTAAGGTGTGTGTTGCTGCTGATGGTTTTTTCTTTCTTTCTTTCTTTCTTTTTTTTTTTTTTTTTTTCGGTCTTGATGGTGGTGGTGGTAGTGGTGGTGGGACAAGTGGTATGGGACTTAGTGAAATACGTTACAAAGCAGGGGAAAGAAAAACCGACGAAAAGGCCAAACTTTACCTACTTACATTTACATGTGCACACATACGTAGCTGCGTACATACATACTTACATACATACATACACATATACATACATACATACACAGACAAAGCGCAGGAAGGAGTGAGTCATGGTGGGTTCAAGGACAGACTATGGGTCCCCCACCCCTCCACAGCCTGATCAGGCGTGCTGAAAGGCCAACCAGCTAGCTGGCTTACTCCTCCACTCAGTTCACGAACCACTGACAGATGAGGAGGGGGGGGGGGGGGGGGGGGGGGGGGGGGGGGGAGACGCAGCTGGCTTGATCTTCACGCTGTGCACGTGCCAATGCAGCCGGCGCCAAAGGGGAGGAGGGAAAGGAAGGAAGAAAAGGGAAGGGGCCGGACAGTCCTTTGAGACGGGCACTGACTGAGGACACGAGTTGTGCAGGGCTGTCATTAGAAACGACATGGGAACGGAGCCGAGAGGAAAGCAAACGTCATCATCACGCGCAGCATGTGCGGGTACCTTGTCAGTCCACCGACGCCATGAGAAGCGTGGAGCGTGGACGCTGAAGTTTCTCTCAAGTCTGCTTCATGCGTCAACTGTTTTCAGACCTGTGGAAGAGCCATTCCATAGAGGCCCGCGTTGTTTCAAAAGCGATGAGTATTTTTAATGCTGTCACACCATGAAATGTCCACAGCAAAATGTCACACACGTTCCAGTCCTTGGATAGTACCGTCTACAGTTCGACTGGCCACAAAATGAATGATCAATGAGATCCGTCCGCTTGTTTTGTTTTGTTTTTGTTGTTTTTGTTGGTTTTTTTTTGTGTGTGTCGGTTTCGTTCAGTCTTCAAAATACTGCGGTCAACATTTAAGTGGCAATGGAAGAAATCAATCCGAAACAGTTTTTTCAGCATGTTCTCTCTGTCTGTCTGTGTCTCTGTCTGTCTGTGTCTGTCTCTCTCTCTCTCTCTCTCTCTCTCTCTGATTAGAAAAAAAAGGACAACGCTTCAAAACAACAAACAGTTAAATGTGTGACATTGACAATGTAAACACAATGTTGTGCTTGTTTTACACTACGTATATGTTGAACAGGACTCGCTGTTCATTTTGTGACATTATTGCTCCTTCGTAATTCGTTTAGGTAAGACAAGATCTACTGTCCATTTTGTTGTTTTCAGTACTGTTCTCTTTTCACGCTTTCCGGTTGTACATTTCTTCACAAATGAATGAAAGGGTTTGTCCTTGGGGGGAAAAAAGAGAAAAAAAAAAGTATTTAGCACGTTCAGAAGTTGAAGCGGGCTTCTCGTCTATGTCAATGCCAAGTGAGTCATACCCACGTGGTTACCACCAATGCTTTTCATTGGCTCATGATGCGAAATGCAAAAAAAACGCATAAAGCGAAACTACTGGGGGAAACCTTGTCCTTAAGGGCCTCAGGCCAATAGGACGTTAATCTCACCCACTCACTCACACTCACTCACAAACTACAGCCTGTAGTCAGTAGTTGATGAGCGAAAGACCTTCGAAACCATTTCTTTTTCCAAAAGTATGTCAGACGGGTAAACACGGGGAAACTGGAAACAACATCGTGCATGTTTGTTTCGCCGCGAAACAAAGTTTCGCGTGACCTCCCGTGTGAAATAGCCCTTAGGCTTTGCTGTTGCTGTAGACACACACCACACAACAGCCAGTCGATGCCGTCGTCTGACTTCCCGTGTGACATAGCCCTTAGGCTTTGCTGTTGCTGTAGACACACACCACACAACAGCCAGTCGATGCCGTCGTCGTCTCATGCTGTCAGATCATGCAGGCTGTGGTAGTTATGGTTTTGGTAGTTAGGGGAGCCAAAGTCCGCCCACAATGCTTGTGGTCACCTTAGGTGAGTGGACATCTCCCCAGGAGGTGGTCCACTGTTCGGTCCTCTTGACCACGGAAGAGAGAGAGAGAGGGGGGGGGGGGAGAGGGGGGTGAAGGAGAGGACAGAGAGAGAGAGAGAGAGAGGGGGGGGGGGGGAACAGGTGGGTAAGGCTGCCAGTTTGAATTTGCACTTGGTAAGAGCACCGAGCCGGCCGGTGCAGAATCTCCTAAGAGCCACTTCAACCAGCAGTCACAAGGTTGTCTCCCATCAAGAATCGTCCTCCAAGCATCACATAGAGATTTTTTTCAGAATATATCCGAGGTCAATGGACACGAAACAAAAAAAATATTAGCTGCAGAGTGAGATGGCTGGAGGCGGATATTTAAACACATGTTGAAAGGTACTAAAAGGAACTCGCTCTGCCCAGATGACACGGACAAATGAATTTCAACGCGTCGCATCAGACAAGATAAGTGATTGCTCTTTCTTCATTTTCGTTGTCCTGAGTGTTGTTTCTCTGGCCTGAAGAAGACCTAGGAGGTCGAAACGCGTCGTGTCTTGCCCTGTGATTCGTTTGTCCATGTCATCTGCCGGAGGCAGTTCAAGTACCTTCAAGAAAAAAGGCCATATGGCATATAGGCACTGCGGAATAGACAGTTTGGGTCAACTTAGTACAGTGTTAACAGTCATAGTATCTAGTTTTTAGTAGATCACGACGGAAAAGATGGCATGTTTTAAAGTTGTAAAAATAGCCCAATAGAACAAGACAGTGTGAAAACTTCCTCCAACAAAAACCACACAAGTGTTTTACAAAGCACAAGAATGCTGTTGACAACAATTGAGATAAAAAGAAGAGGGAAACGGGAAGAGAGAGAGAGAGAGAGAGAGAGAGAGAGAGGGAGAGAGAGAGAGAGAGAGGAGAGAGAGAGAGGAGGAGGAGGAGAGGAGGAGGAAAGTAGAATGAAAGAAAATCCCAGAAAAGAGGAAATGTCTAGCATGGATTTTTCAGAGGGATCGGAATACAATCTGTACCAAACAACACAACAACACAACAACACAACAACAAATTCTTCTTTCTTCCAACAAAACTACCCCCATCACCCAATCTCTCCCCTCCCCTTCTTCTTTCTTCCTCTTTGTTCCATTCTTCTTCCAACCCCACCCCCTCCCCTTCCCTTCCTCCCCATCCCTGCAAGCATTTCATGGAATCCCCATTTCATGGGGGGGGGGGGGGGGGGGGGGGGGGGGGGGGGGGGGGGGGGGGGGGTTTCAGCCAACTTCCAGGGGGGGCAGGGTTCAAACAAACTGTCGAATACCCCACACTCACGGCATATCTCCTCTGGAAAACTTCTTTGGGGGGATTTTCTCCTTTGTATGGAATCCTGGCATCGTATTATGCCCACATGTTTCTGACCACACCTGCCTTCTTAATGCTTCCTTTGGGTGTGGGTGCTTTGAATCATCTGCATTTCTCATTGACTCTATCTACAATCAGACCCGTATCTTCGCTGGTACGGGAGTCCAGGCAAGCCTTGTAAACACGTGACACCAACAGCAGTCATCCGCTCCTCTGCTATTCGGGTATCTTGTCTAACCTTTCAACACACCAACATCATCTCTCCTTCAGAAAACTTCCACTGGCTCCCCAGTTCAAATCAACATTGATTTCAAAGCTCCTGTCCCTGGTTTGCGAAGTTTTCGTGTTCTTTTTTTTCTGTCTTCTTCAAAACGAAAGCAAAGTTCTGCGGGGTGTCACTGTCGAATTGCCCACGACTTGCGTCACTCCTCTTGAAGTAATCTTCGCTTTTCAACAGGTTTGTTTCGCATGGCTCCAGTGACGACCGGGGGGGTCAGCCTACAGTGTCTGCACCTCTTTGTTCAGGTCTTCACAAGGTTGAAACTGTGTGCAGCATGCCTCTAAGCTTTCCCTTTGATCTCCTTTGACTTTCGGTCCTCTGTTTGTCTCTTGCTCATCGATGTACTTTCGCTCGTTTTCACACTTGGTTTTTTTTTTCCTCGTATACATACAGAGCTAAAGTACGATTGTGCGAACAAAGATAAAAAAAAAGTGGTGTGTGTGTGTGTGTGTGTGGGTGTGTGTGTGTGTGTGTGTGTGTGTGTGTGTATCCATTTTGATTGTACTGTGTACTGGGCACAAGGCTCAGCCGCATAGTGGTTGCAAAAAATCTGAAAGTCATTTCTAGAGTCATAGTCAAATAGGTACAAGACAGATACACAGAAGTGAGTCTGAATCACTCAGCAATTATTAAAATCATTCATCGCTGCACTATCGGCTAGGAGAGACATGCCACCAGGCTTTTAGGCACCTTGGACAGTGAACATACACTTGCCCGCAATTCCTGAGATGCGCACAGGAAAAAAGCAGAGAGAGAGGATGAGGAAGGGTGTGCTCAAGTGTGTGGGCGACTACGTACGTCAACACGTGCAGACATACACATGTGAAAAGTGAACAAACTACCCAACTTTCCCCCCGCTTCTAGTGTGTGTGTGTGTGTGTGTGTGTGTTTAACTTTTTCCGCCCTCCCCTCCCCTTCCCTTCCCTTCCCTTCCCTTCCCTCCCGCCCCCTCCTTCCTCCTCCCCCGCTTTCCTGTCTCCGCGCTTTCATCCCCCCCCCCCCCCCCCCCCCCCCCCCAACTCCCTCCGTAGTTTCCGAGACGAAGAAAAGAAATCAAAGATAATTGTGC